>CM050175.1:12924355-12934355 GCA_027410445.1 Discoglossus pictus
TCTTACATTCTCTCTCTCTCAAACAGACATGAAGTGAGATAAATGATACAACAGCCTATCTGCAGTACATGAAGGTGGCCACAAGGAGGCGCTGCTACTACCAAGTACTTCTCAATAGAATAATATTAATAAACACTTTTGGGTTAAAAATCGAGAATGAACCTTTTATTAAATTTCTTAGACTACTCAAAAATGCCTATAGGGAAGTATAAAAACATTCAATATCACATATATCTAAAGTAACACAGAGGAGCTTCCAATTATACTATACCTGAAAATCATAAGTAAAAGGCAAGTTCTTTATCAATTGATTGTGCTCAAATGATTGTATTTTCCTACAGTAAAGTAACGCTAACATGACCACTGTAGGAAAATGCCATTTTTAATAATGTCTAATTGATAAAGTACATGGGACGCTTCCTGTTTCATCCCTGCCAGCAGTGGTGAGCAGCTGCTAGTAGGTGGCGCAACAGTGGGGCGCCAAGACTTTGTTCAATTTGTTCTTGGGGTGAGGGCTAGAGATAACTTATCATCTACCACTACCCTAACCCTGAACCCTAACTCTAACCCTAAGAACAAATTAAACAAAGTTACCACCAACTGGACACTGCACGTCACTTCTGGTGGGGACACAACAGGAAAGGTCCAGTACTTATTATAGAACCTCTGATCTGTCACTTTAATACATCCGAGGTCAGAGTCCAGAGGGTCCAGACAGACAAGTTCCAGATGTAGAAGAACTGGACAATATCTTTTATGCATATTAATTAGGAACAGTTTACTAATTAGTAAGAGAATATGCCACGGTGATATATAGGATAATATATAAATGTTGGTAATTGAAAATTGCAAAAAAAAATATATGTTTTTGTTTTTTTCAGATGCATTTTTCTGTAGCAAAAGATTCAGAGCCCCAGGGGGTAACCAGCAACTATTGTCAATGATCTGCTATTAACAAAATATATAGCACCTTTATCTAAGTTTTCAGTAATAGAGGATTCCATGGTGCACTGATTTTAGGGTATGACCACATTTTGGTTATATTCCAGAGCAGCAGTGTCGCCCAGTGGTCACGTAGGGTACTGCATACAGTCCGATTAATGCTGCCGCCTTTTAATAACTGCGAAGGACTGCCATGCACTTTTTTTAAGAGGTAATAAAGTTGTTTTTATCTTTTTTCAACTCTCTAGAAAGTATTTCCCCCCATTAGCAGGTCTAGTTCTTCAAAAGAGCCCCTGAGTGTTCCTTTAATGTCACCCTGTTTTCCAGCTGTACACAAACATGGACTTGCCTCCACCTACTCGTAATTGTTTATGCTAGTTTTGGTTTTATACACATACAGTGCCTTGCAAAAGTATTCACCCCTCTTAGCATTTTTCGTGCTTTGTTGCCTCACAACCTGGAATTAACATGGATTGTTTGAGGATTTGCATCATTTAATTTACAGAACATGCCTACAACTATGAAGATGTTTTTGGGGTTTTTTTTTTTTTTTATTGTGCAGCAAACAACAAATAGGACAAAATAACAGAAAAAGTCAATGTGCAAAACTATTCACCCCCTAAAGCCAATACTTTGTAGAGCCACCTTTTGCGGCAATCACAGCTCCAAGTCGCTTTGGATAAGTCTCTATGAGCTTGCCACATCTTACCACTAGGATTTTTGCCCATTCCTCCTGGCAAAACTGCTCCAGCTCCTTCAAGTTGGATGGTTTGCGCTTGTGAACAGCAATCTTTATGTATGACCACAGATCTCCTATTGGATTGAGGTCTGGGCTGTGACTCGGCCATTCCAACACATTTACGTTTCCCCTTAGACCCCCCAAGTGTTGCTTTAGCAGTGTGTTCGGGGTCATTGTCCTGCTGGAAGGTGACCCTCCGTCCTAGCCTCAAATCACGCACAGAGTGGTGCAGGTTTTGCTCAAAATATCCCTGTATTTAGCACCATCCATCTTTCCCTCAACTCTGACCAGTTTCCCAGTCCCGGCTGCTGAAAAACATCCCCACAGCATGATGCTGCCACCGCCATGTGTCACTGTGGGGATGGTGCTCTTTGGGTGATGTGAGGTGTTGGGTTTGCGCCAGACATAGCGTTTTCTTTGATGGCCGAAAAGTTCGATTTTAGTCTCATCAGACCAGAACACCTTCCTCCATACATTTTGGGAGTCTCCCACGTGCCATTTTGTTTTTTGCTGAAAGTAATGGCTTTCTTCTGGCCACTCTGCCATAAAGCCCAACTCTATGGAGCGTACGGCTTATTGTCGTACAGATACTCCAGTCTCTGCTGTGGATCTCTGCAGCTCCTCCAGGATTACCTTAGGTCTCTGTGCTGCCTCTCTGATTAATGCCCTCCTTGCCCGGTCCGTGAGTTTTGGTGGGCGGCCGTCTCTTGGCAGGTTTGCTGTTGTGCCATGTTCTTTCCATTTGGTTATGATAGATTTGATGGGGCTCCTGGGGATCTTCAGAGATTTGGATATTTTTTTATAACCTAACCCTGACTTGTACTTCTCAACAACATTGTCCCTTACTTGTTTGGAGAGATCCTTGGTCTTCATGGCAGTGTTTGGTTAGTGGTGCCTCTTGCTTAGGTGTTGCAGCCTCTGGGGCCTTTCAAAAATTGTGTGTATATGTAATGACAGATCATGTGACACTTAGATTGCACACAGGTGGACATCATGTCACTAATTTTGTGACTTCTGAAGGTCATTGGTTGCACCGGAGCTTTTTATGGGCTTCATAACAAAGGGGGTGAATACATACGCACATGCCAATTTTCTGTTTTATATTTCTAATAAATAGTTTTATGTATATATTTTTCTCATTTCACTTCACCACCTTAGACTATTGTGTTCTGATCCATCACATAAAATTCAGATTAACAAAACATTGAACTTAAGGCTGTAATGTAACAAAATAGGTAAAAAGTCAAGGGGGTGAATACTTTTGCAAGGCACTGTAAACATAAATAAGCACCAAAAGGTCCATCTAGTCTGTCTATTCTATCACATATTATAATTGTCAAACTATGAGACGCCGTCACGCTTTGCGTGGTGTGTACAACTTAGGCAATGAGCGCCAAAGGCACTCATTGTCTGCAAGCCTCGCATAGCAAGGCGAGACGTTAACTCGCAGCACTTAGGCGATGAGTGCTCGCCTGCAAGCCTCACATAGCGAGGCAAGCCGGTAAGCCATTAAAACTTGCAGCACTTAGGTGCTCATTGCCTGCGAGCCTCGCAAAGCGAGGCGAGCAGTGGAGGCAATGAAACACGCGGGACTTACCCAGAAAGGAGTGGAAACGCGGGATTGCCTTAGGCAGCAAGCTGTTGACAAACACGGAACTTAGAAAAAAAAATGAAGAGACGCAGGACTTAGAAAAAAACGCAAAAAAGAAAATACGAGATAGGAAAAATACAAAGCTAACGGCCGAACCGAAAAAAACTAAAAAAAAATACAACAAAAACAATCACACCCAGCATGGGGGAATAGCCAGGACGTCTGGGAGTGAGGCGGAACACGAATTTAAGTCGATTTGGCTGAATTTCAGCACTCGAAAATCGCCTAAGCAAGAAAAAAAATAGCCGCCCAAAAAAATGAAAATGAAGCTACACGACCCTGGACTGCGCAAAACACCGCCAATTGCGTACCACTTTCATACAGGAACATACGAGGTACAAAATAAACTATTACAAAGGACGGCAAATGCTTGCGAAACTCAGGGCGAGGCTCGCAATGAGCGCCGAAGGTTCTTAGAGTTTAAAAAGCTTAACATTGTGTGCCAAGCAGCATTGCCATGGCTTCAAATTGTATTGATCGTAATTTTTTGACGGGCAAATCACTTGTCTATATATAGTAAATAAAAAATAAATCCTGATGGGGACATGCTTATCATGGGCATGCTTGAATCCCTTTACAGTGGAGAGAGCAGGTTTATGAGGGACAGCAAACTTGTAATAAATAATCACACCATCCAATAATGTTTCCACTCTCCATCTAATCAGAAAAAGCATATAAAGTATCTGGTCCCTTTAAATTAAAGGGGTTTTATCCCTCCAACAAATCTATATGTGTTGGTAAAAAATTGGTGTAATGTGTGCAAACAAATAAACAATTATTTAGATGACTTAGATTGACCCTGCCTGCATGAAAAAGCTAAACTAAAGTTATCTATATTAACTTTCAAATTAACTAGCAGGTCAAGGAAAATCCCGCAGTTCAGTGAAACTGTCTGATACTGCACCTGTGGGGCCCTCGTGTATAGACGTCTGATGGATGAAGCTCGGACCGCGGTCATCTGATAACCGGACGTACAGGACCATCTGCTGCTGGGTGTTAGACCTCCGCACTAGGAACGTCTGTGGGAGAGAAAGGGTGTGACTGAGACATGTGCCAGCCCCGGGGTGCCAGGCTCTGTATTCTCTGTGCCATATAGTACAGGTGGCACTGCCAATGATGGATGGTCAAATGATGCACTTACCCCTGGAGGCTCCCTCTGCAGGATGTGAAGGGCAGTGGCTGAGTTGACACTTAGATGGAGCCAGATAGTTTTGGTGAGGAGGAGCCGGTCAGTGACGCTGATCGTGGTGGGGGAGCCCCCCGCAGACATGGAGCGGGGAGATCTCTGAGATGGGAAATCATACACAGGAGCATTCATCCTGCGGGGGAGGGTAGACACAATATATAATGATGCTGAATATGTGTACAATATAATGATGCCAAGTATATATACCAGTGGTTACCAAGAATCTCCTCTGGGATCCCCAGACAGGTCGGGATTTAGGTTTAACACTGTAAACAGGTCAGGATTTAGGGATTAACACTGGGAATACAGGTGAATAAATTATAGAGTTGATCTTCTGTCCAATGTCACTGCCACTTCCAGTTGGGTTTCTCTGGGTTCAGTTGCTTTTCTATCTCTCCACATCCTCTCTCGGTAAACTCATGAGCACCAATGGGATTCAGAACCATCTTTATGCTCATGATACACAAACCTCTCTCCCCTCTCCAGACCTACCCCACCCACCCCTGTCTCTGGAGCATTGAATACACGAGTAACATTACTAAAGAAAGCTCCCACAGTCAAAATCATTGTGTCTATCACACATCTCCTCCAAAGCATCCTCTCCAAGACGGATCTGCTACTAATACCCCTTCCACCACCCCACCCCCCTGCTATACCTGAAATTTGTCTTACTGTAAATCCTGTCACTGTCTTAAGTCAGATAACTCAGTGTCACACTTGTCTCCTCCATTACTGTCCAAATCCTGCCATCACCACCTCCAAAACATCTCCAACATCCGGCCCTTCCTCTCCCAATACACTGCTAAGACTCTACTCCACTCTCTCAGGATGTCTCACCTTGACTGCTGCAACTCCATCCTAGTCGGCCTTCCACTAAACACCTACCCCCACCCAAGTCCATCCTGAACACCCTTCCAGATTCACCACCTCACCCAAAGCTCATCATCTGCTCCCCACTCCGGTCTATGTGGAAAGCTCCCGACAGACTCACCTACGCCACCCAACGCTTATCATCTGCCCCCATTTAGTCCAAAAACTCCCGTCAGACTGACCCACTTCACCCACTTTCATCATCTGCTACCCCCCTCTAGGCCATCATAAACACTTCTCCCAGACTTCTCCATCTCAACCAATGCTTATCATCTGCCCCCATCTGAAACACTCCCGCCATATTCACCTACAGTACCTCATCCACTTTCATCACCTGCTGCCCCCTCCGGTACATCCAGAATACTCATGCCAGACTCACCCACCTCATCCACTTTCATCACCCACTGCCCCCTCCGGTACATCCAGAATACTCATGCCAGACTCACCCACCTCATCCACTTTCATCATCTGCTGCCCCCGCCGGTCCATCCGGAATCTCATGCCAGACTCACCCTCCTCATCCACTTTCATCATCTGCTGCCCCCTCCGGTCCATCCGGAATACTCATGCCAGACTCACCCACCTCATCCACTTTCATCATCTGTTGCCCCCTCCGGTCCATCCGGAATACTCATGCCAGACTCACCCACCTCATTCAATGCTCATCATCTGCTGCCCTCTCCGGTCCATCCGGAATACTCATGCCAGACTCACCCACCTCATCCACTTTCATCATCTGCTGCCCCCTCCGGTCCATCCGGAATACTCATGCCAGACTCACCCTCCTCATTCAATGCTCATCATCTGCTGCCCCCTCCGGTCCATCCGGAATACTCATGCCAGACTCACCCACCTCATTCAATGCTCATCATCTGCTGCCCCCTCTGGTCCATCCGGAATACTCATGCCAGACTCACCCACCTCATCCACTTTCATCATCTGCTGCCCCCTTCCGGTCCATCCGGAATACTCATGCCAGACTCACCCACCTCATCCACTTTCATCATCTGCTGCCCCCTCCGGTCCATCCGGAATACTCATGCCAGACTCACCCACCTCATTCAATGCTCATCATCTGCTGCCCCCTCCGGTCCATCCGGAATACTCATGCCAGACTCACCCACCTCATCCACTTTCATCATCTGCTGCCCCCTTCCGGTCCATCCGGAATACTCATGCCAGACTCACCCACCTCATCCACTTTCATCACCTGCTGCCCCCTCCGGTCCATCCGGAATACTCATGCCAGACTCACCAACCTCATTCAATGCTCATCATCTGCTGCCCCCTCCGGTCCATCCGGAATACTCATGCCAGACTCACCCACCTCATCCACTTTCATCACCTGCTGCCCCCTCCGGTCCATCCGGAATACTCATGCCAGACTCACCCACCTCATCCACTTTCATCACCTGCTGCCCCCTCCGGTCCATCCGGAATACTCATGCCAGACTCACCCACCTCATCCACTTTCATCATCTGCTGCCTCATTCCGGTCCATGCCAGACTCACGCGCTTCAACCAATACTCATCATTGGCTGCCCCTTCAGTTCCTACACTGTTTCCTCATTTCCTCAAGAAAAATATTGAAAATCCTTAGCCTCACTTACATAGCCCTTAACATCCCCACCCCTCCGAACATCTCAGCTGGAATCTAGAACCAAGACCTGCACCTCTTCTCCTCCATCATCCTTCCTCCCATGCTGCCTGCCTCCCATCCCTTGTAATTCTCTACCTCACTCTGTAAGACCCCCAGTCTTCAAACATTCTCTGAAAATCGTCCTGTGCAGAGAAGCATGCCCCTACCTCCTTAACTAAATCATCTACACTTTATACAGTGCCTTGCAAAAGTATTCAGCCCCCTTGGCATTTTTCGTGTTTTGTTGCCTCATAACCTGGAATTAACATGGATTGTTTGAGGATTTGCATCATATAATTTACAGAACATGCCACAACTTTGAAGATGTTTTTTTTTTTATTGTGAAGCAAACAACAAATAGGACAAAATAACAGAAAAAGTCAATGTGCATAAGTATTCACCCCCCTGAAGTCAATACTTTGTAGAGCCACCTTTTGCGGCAATCACATCTCCAAGACGCTTTGGATAAGTCTCTATGAGCTTGCCACATCTTACCACTGGGATTTTTGCCCATTCCTCCTTGCAAAACTGCTCCAGCTCCTTCAAGTTGGATGGTTTGTGCTTGTGAACAGCAATCTTTCTCCTATTGGATTGAGGTCTGGGCTGTGACTCGGCCATTCCAACACATTTACATGTTTCCCCTTAAACCCCCCAAGTGTTGCTTTAGCAGTGTGTTTGGGGTCATTGTCCTGCTGGAAGTTGAACCTCCGTCCTAGCCTCAAATCACGCACAGAGTGGTACAGGTTTTACTCAAGAATATCCCTGTATTTAGCACCATCCATCTTTCCTCAACTCTGACCAGTTTCCCAGTCCCGGCTACTGAAAAACATCCCCACAGCATGATGCTGCCACCGCCATGTTTCACTGTGGGGATGGTGCTCTTTGGGTGATGTGTTGGGTTTGCGCCAGAAATAGCATTTTCTTTGATGGACGAAAAGTTCAATTTTAGTCTCATCAGACAGAGCACCTTCCTCCATACATTTTGGGAGTCTCCCACGTGTCATTTTGTTTTTTGGTGAAAGTAATGGCTTTCTTCTGGCCACTCTGCCATAAAGCCCAACTCTATGGAGCGTACGTCTTATTGACGTCCTATGTACAGATACTCCAGTCTCTGCTGTGGATCTCTGCAGCTCCTCCAGGGTTACCTTAGGTCTCTGTGCTGCCTCTCTGATTAATGCCCTCCTTGCCCGGTCTGTGAGTTTTGGTGGGCGGACGTCTCTTGGCAGCTTTGCTGTTGTGCCATGTTCTTTCCATTTGGTTATAATAGATTTGATGGTGCTCCTGGGGATCATCAAAGATTTGGATATTTTTTTATAACCTAACCCTGACTTGTACTTCTCAACAACATTGTCCCTTACTTGTTTGGAGAGTTCCTTGGTCTTTATGGCAGTGTTTGGTTAGTAGTGCCTTTTGCTTAGGTGTTGCGGCCTCTTGCTTAGGTGTAAAAAAAGGTGTGTATATGTAATGAAAGATCATGTGACACTTAGATTATACACAGGTGGACATCATTTCACTAATTATGTGACTTCTGAAGGTAATTGGTTGCACCAGAGCTTTTTATAGGCTTCATAACAAAGGGGGTGAATACATATGCACAGGGCAATTCTCTGTTTTCTATTTCTAAAAAATAGTTTTATGTAAATATTTTTCTCATTTCACTTCACCAACTCAGACTATTGTGTTCTGATCCATCACATAAAATTCAGATTAACAAAACATTGAATTTAAGGCTATAATGTAACAAATAGGTAAAAAGTCAAGGGGGTGAATACTTTTGCAAGGCACTGTACTAGGTGACCCTCATCATCAATCCATCCACCCCTCACCTCAAGTCTCTATACTCTGCCACCTCTTAGATTGTAAGCTCTCTGGGTATCAGGACCCTCATCTCCCTGAGTATGTAAAATAATAATGTATGGAAAAGTCTATCCAGTGTTTATTGTACTCCTAGCGCTACAGAATCTGATGGCGCTCTAAATATAATAATAAGAAGATGAAGAACAACAACAACAATAACATCAATAATAATAATAAAACAATAAGAAAAATAATAACAATAAGAATAATAGCTGGCCCATCTGTGTTTACATAGTGTTAAACCTAAATCATGACCCATCTGGAGGTCCCTGACGAGAGGATGATACTGAGTATCACACACAGTTCTAGTTACCTCACAATGGCTTGTTCAGATTCAGGGGTCTCCATGCCAAGTACTTCCAGTCCTGTTCCCTCTCGTTCCAGGATTTCAGGATTACACTAGAATTAAATGCAAGAAGATTATCACAGGATCAGGATCGCTCGGACTTTGCAAAACAACAGAAAAAATATCACATTAAATCTGCGGCTTGTTATAGCGTCGTGCGCATCAGTGTATATGCACAGAGTGCAAGCTCTGCAGGCTAGAGACCCCTTTCTATTGGTTGTAATATACATACTGCTCCTGTTTGTACTCTATCAGTATATAGAGTGCAAGCTCTGCAGACAAGTGACTCCCATTTATATATTATTACATATCTGTATTTAGCAGGTTAGGGATTACCTTCTGTACATTATGTCTGCCATCCGTCTCTCTAAATTACAACCATAAACAGTAAATAGAGTGCAAGCTCTGCAGATTAGGGACTTTTTCCTAACAGCTATTGCTTTCTTTGAATTGTAAATAGAGTGCAAGCTCTGCAGGCTAGTCATTCTATTCTGTCATCTGTTATTATCTGTATTATATCACTACACAGATGTATTGTAGTGCATCAGTCTATTGAGTGCAAGCTCTGCAGGCCAGTGCTTCCTTGTGATATTATAAAGCTGCTACTCCTCTCTTGGTAATATCAGTATATAGAGTGTAAGCTCTGCATACTATGGAGTATACACTCTGTACTCTCTCTATATTCTATCTGTATAGAGCGTAAGCTCTGCTGACTAAGGCTCTGCTCCCTAAGTATGTGCTGTCAGCTGTTCTCTATATAGGTTGTAAGC
>CM050175.1:12936855-12976855 GCA_027410445.1 Discoglossus pictus
CATCTCAATTGGAAACGTGTAATGACACAGGTGGGTGTTTAGTGGGCTCTTTATGGTCCATGCAGGACCTGCTGGAATGTGCCTCAGTGTATCATATGATGTAGATTAGTGTCAAGTTAATTACACAGTTCAAGAGCCATTCAAGGGTTCAGGGCAGTATTTTTTTAAACTATAAAACAGTGGAAAAAGCTTCAAATAAAAAAATATACATTTTCTGTTTGATTTCTGCTGCTCTACATGATGGTGCAGAGCAGATGTAATGATGTGAGTGGCCCTTTAAGTCTCAGGATCCACTAAAACTCTTTTGAAGACTTTTTGAAGATTAGAATATAAAAAAACACAATAAAATGACCTATCATCAGAAAGGAAGTGATGTAACAAACACAAAATGGATTCCTGTACTTATAAAGAGTCATCAAAAATTAAAATTTTCCCAAAAAAATGTGTTATCCATAGATGCTAATATTGTTAGTTTTGTGCATACTTAACAAACAAGTGTAATTTTTCTGCCGTGGCCCTTTAATCACGTCTGGGACAAGGCCATCATGAGGCTTAATTATGTCAAACATTGAGGTAAACAGAATGGGCAGACCAGATGAGCCTTTTTGGTTCTGATCTATCTATCAAATCTATGTAGAAAAAACTGATCACAGTGCTCCTTTAAAGTGGACATTAGATTGTAAGCTCACAGGGCTCAGTGTGACAGTATTGTGATATGGAGGGTCCCAGAGCACAGCTCCTGCACGCTCTTATTTTGGGTGTTATTATAGCCCCCTCCTTGCCCCCTGCCCCTCCTCCTCATATCTCTCACTCTGCACATTCCTCTCCTAGTGACTGATTAAACACGCCGTGTATTGACGCACACACGTGTGAGCCACACCCTGCAGCGCGCCCAGACACATCAAGCATGACCTGGGGCTGCACAAATAGGATTAATCCATCTGCCAGGGATAAAAAGCCCAACCAGGGCTGAGTGCGCAGGACCCGGACCTGTCAGGGGGGATCACCAGAACCTAACAAGAAGCTTCTAGTCACAACATGGCTGGGGGGTCTGGCTCAGTGCCAGGAGGCTCCCAAATCACTGCAGGGACAGGTGTCAATCATCACTGAAATAATCAGACCGACGCCCATTAATCTGCCATTTGCACCGACAGTGTACACAAAACACCCCAAATACACGTATAGTATTATAATATATATGGGATCATTACACTGTACAATGAAGAATATATATAGATGTCTGAAAACTTCCTGCAGGGACAAAGTTATAAAGTTATTTTTTTTTCATTGTATTAGAAAGTTTATTCCAACTTCCAAACATTGACAAGTTCATTACATATACCCAGAGTCGCGTTTGTATATGTTTAGCCCCTAGGCACAAGCTTCTTAGTGGCCCCCTAGGTGCACGAGCTGTGTGCATCTGTTTGCCTCCTATCATGTTGCTCCACCAGCACATATAGAAGTATAAATATATATATATATCGTCAGTAACTGTGAAACAGTTCTGTATGCGGGTAGGTGACCTGCTAGCGCTAAAACTGGGAAATACAGTAAGCATAAGCTTAAAAGGAGTCATGTATACAGTGGTTATTGGATTAACAGAATGAGCGTGCATTGTGGTCTCATTTTCATGTCCCCGCCCAGTTTTCCCAGAGTGCAATGCATCAACTGTATTTCTGAGAAATTTGAGCAGGAAATAATCACAAATGTACTATTATATATATATATATATATATATATATATATATATATATTTATATATATATATAAATATTTATATTATAGTGCAGCGCACTTCAAACCTGCCACTTCATATCCAGCTCTTTCCCCTCCCCCATGACAGAACTTGCTCATGGGTATGTGCACATTTCTCATTAGGCAAACTAGACAGCCGCCTAGGGGCATTTCCTGTAAAGGGCGCCTCATTTTACACTTCAAAATGTTCCGCAGCATTAAAAAAAAGAAATACTGCATTCAAAATAATCGTCGCTAGGGGGCGAATCCATGGAACAAGAGAGTTACAAGAGGGAGGAAGCCACTTAGTCTAGGAGCACCAGAGATGTAAATCTGGCCCAGCTGCTATGACCTGCCCATTTTGGGGGATCCTACTTGGTATACCTCACAGCTTCATTGAGGTACACAAGCCCCTTCACCAGGCAGTGATCCAAAATGGGTCCAATTCTTTACAATCAACCACTTTACCACTAATAATATATGTGAAATTAAACAATTAGATGAGTGTCTTATATCACCACCATTTTCACAAAAAATATCTTAACAAATTCTGAAATCTGATAGGTGTTAGGGCTAGGTGTTAGGGTGATGGGTGTTAGGGTAAGGGGCATTAGGGCTAGGTGTTAGGGTGTGGGGTATTAGGGTTAGGGTGTTAGAACTAGGTGTTAGGGCTAGGTGTCAAGGTTAGGGGCATTAGGGCCAGGTGTTAGGGTGAGGGGTATTAGGGTGAGGGGTGTTAGGATAAGGGGTGTTAGAGCTAGGTATTAGGGTGAGGGGTGTTAGGGTGAAGGGTATTAGGGTTAGGTGTTAGGACTAGATGTTATGGTGAGGGGTGTTAGGGAGAGGGGTGTTACGGTGAGGTGTTAGGGTTAGGGTGAGGGGCATTAGAACTAGGTGTTAGGGTTAGGGGTGTTAAGGTTAGGTGTTAGGGCCAGGGGTGTTAAGGTTAGGTGTTAGGGCCAGGGATGTTAAGGTTAGGGTTCAGGTACCGGCAGATTATACGCTTTCCACTGAGAAGAAATTCTTGGACACCTCGTGGCCACTGACTGCCACTGTGCACAGCCAGCCAACAGAAAAGACACTCCATTTCTCCCATATTGGTATGCATATGGTCATTGTCCAAAATATCAACTTGGGCTGCAGGAGATAGAAACTCCATAATTCCTATTTTCTATTGCATCTAAACCAGAACTTCAAGTCTACCCTTATGACTTAAGACAGGTCATAAAGCTTCATCTTGCCCGCCTTATATTGCCACAATACCAGCTGGAGAGACAATGTACCCAATAAGGATTGTTTTATCTGTCTCCATCTTGGTGGATCTTGATTGGAGAGTGTCATCATAGCGGCATCATGGTGATCTACCATCCATGGTGTCGCTAAACATATATATTGCCATTTGTTTATCTCTAATCTAGTCCTTGCTCTTTTCCCTCCATATATAAACGTATCAATAAAGATGAAATAGTTTCAATATATAATTATATACCGCCAAAGGGATACATCTAAATATAAAGGTAACTTTTTGGGAGAATAAACATCTTCACCACAGATATTCTACTCATCCAATAAATTCCCTCTATCCCATATAGATAACAGATCCTGAGTATTATTATTATTATCACCAACATATTCTGTAGCACTGTACAGGGGTTCATTTTATATAGAAATACAATATTAAAACACATGCCAAAAAGTAGAGGACCCTGTCTTTTAGTTTAAAAATCTTATATACAAGGTGCTTTTTTCAAACTACCTTATACAATTAAAAACTCACAAACTTACAATCTAAA
This sequence comes from Discoglossus pictus, assembly GCA_027410445.1. Classification (NCBI taxonomy): domain Eukaryota; kingdom Metazoa; phylum Chordata; class Amphibia; order Anura; family Alytidae; genus Discoglossus; species Discoglossus pictus. The sequence goes on from CM050175.1 coordinate 12,940,383, forward strand.
GGGCTAAATAAAACAAAAAGTGAAGTAATTAAAAGGAAGAAACAAGGGTTGGGCACTTGATTGCAAAGAGTAGAGGGTTAATTGGTGATTAAGTTTGTGGGTGTATCAGCTGTGAAAAATGGAGGTAATAGTGCAGAAACTTGCACTATTAATTAGAGTGGTGGGGTGTGAGGGTCTAGGTCTAGAGGAAACGGAAACAATGGAAATATAACTGGCAAAATGCCAGCTGGAGAGGGAGATTCTGCTGAGTGGATGCGGTGAGGCCCAGTGGTATGTGAGGAGCCTCTGGCAGAAGTGACTGCGTCAGTCCTGATGGTAGATAGAACTAGATAGAAGATATACAGTCAGGTCCATAAATATTGGGACATCGACACAATTCTAATCTTTTTGGCTCTATACACCACCACAATGGATTTGAAATAAAACAAACAAGATGTGCTTTAACTGCAGACTTTCAGCTTTAATTTGAGGGTATTTACATCCAAATCAGGTGAACGGTGTAGGAATTACAACAGTTTGTATATGTGCCTCCCACTTTTTAAGGGACCAAAAGTAATGGGACAATTGGCTGCTCAGCTGTTCCATGGCCAGGTGTGTGTTATTCCCTCATTATCCCATTTACAAAGAGCAGATACAAGCTCCAGTGTTCATTTCAAGTGTGCTATTTGCATTTGTTGCTGTGAACTCTCAATATGAGATCCAAAGAGCTGTCACTATCAGTGAAGCAAGCCATCATTAGGCTGAAAAAACAAAACAAACCCATCAGAGAGATAGCAAAAACATTAGGTGTGGCCAAATCAACTGTTTGGAACATACTTAAAAAGAAAGAACGCACCGGTGAGCTCAGCAACACCAAAAGACCCGGAAGACCACGGAAAACAACTGTGGTGGATGACCGAAGAATTATTTCCCTGGTGAAGAAAACACCCTTCACAACAGTTGGCCAGATCAAGAACACTCTCCAGGAGGTAGGTGTATGTGTGACGAAGTCAACAATCAAGAGAAGACTTCACCAGAGTAAATACAGAGGGTTCACCACAAGATGTAAAGCATTGGTGAGCCTCAAAAACAGGAAGGCCAGATTAGAGTTTTCCAAACACCTAAAAAAGCCTTCACAGTTCTGGAACAACATCCTATGGACAGATGAGACTAAGATCAACTTGTACCAGAGTGATGGGAGGAGAAGAGTATGGAGACGGAAAGGAACTGCTCATGATCCAAAGCATACCACCTCATCAGTGAAGCATGGTGGGGGTAGTGTCATGGCGTGGGCATGTATGGCTGCCAATGGAACTGGTTCTCTTGTATTTATTGATGATGTGACTGCTGACAAAAGCAGCAGGATGAATTCTGATGTGTTTCGGGCAATATTATCTGCTCACATTCAGCCAAATGCTTCAGAACTCATTGGACGGCGCTTCACAGTGCAGATGGACAATGACCCGAAGCATACTGCAAAAGCAACCAAGGAGTTTTTTAAGGGAAAGAAGTGGAATGTTATGCAATGGCCAAGTCAATCACCTGATCTGAATCCGATTGAGCATGCATTTCACTTGCTGAAGACAAAACTGAAGGGAAAATGCCCCAAGAACAAGCAGGAACTGAAGACAGTTACAATAGAGGTCTGGCAGAGCATCACCAGGGATGAAACCCAGCGTCAGGTGATGTCTATGCGTTCCAGACTTCAGGCTGTAATTGACTGCAAATGATTTGCAACCAAGTATTAAAAAGTGAAAGCTTGTTTTATGACTGTTAATCTGTCCCATTACTTTTGGTCCCTTAAAAAGTGGGAGGCACATATACAAACTGTTGTAATTCCTACACCGTTCACCTGATTTGGATGTAAATACCCTCAAATTAAAGCTGCAGTTAAAGCACATCTTGTTCGTTTCATTTCAAATCCATTGTGGTGGTGTATAGAGCCAAAAATATTAGAATTATGTCGATGTCCCAATATTTATGGACCTGACTGTACATATAGTGACATGTAATTATCATATATTAAATTACTCAGATTTGCAGAGACACTTACACCTAAAGGCACAATACCATTCAGACTCCATTTATAAAGGTACTCTCTTTCTAGGACAGCCTCTTGGTCCTTACTCAGAGCCACCATCATAGCTTCCGACTTACTTTACAATATAAATACCAATAATATAAATCTATGTAATCGTATGTAAGTTTACTAAAAAGGTCAGAGTTTTAGTTATAGTGGCTGTTACATCATCTGCGTCCGTCCCCTATAGATATCCCCAGTATCCTTTGAACATCTTATTAATTCTGCTCATGGTCCTATTGTAAGAATAAATATTAATGGTGAGAGTGGGCATCCTTGACATGTACCATTTTACATTTTAAAAACCAATCTGATTTAGATCCTGCCCCACAATATGAGCTGAAGTATTAACATACAATGCATGTATGTCACATGTTCAAAACTATCCAAACTATACGGTGTAGAACAATTTCCATGAAGACCCAACTGACCCTGTCAAATGTCTTTACTGCATCTAATAACAGGACCAGGATAGGGCTACCCCAGTCTTTTACATAAAACAGGAGATTAATCAATACCCCGGTATTACCTGGTCCTCGTCTACTACTCATGAGACTGTCTTATCTGAATCTATCAGTTGTAACATTAATGGTCTAAATCTTATGGACTGAATCTTTGAGTAACGTTTCCCATCTACGTACAGTAAACATCTGCTTCAAAAATTTAACAATTGTTACCTCCGTCAGTTTTACATTTGTTAAACAAATCTCTTAAATGACATTATATAGGTTCTTATACATATTCTGTTATTATATAGTTACTTATACAGAGTATGCTATTATATAGTTACTTATACAGATTATGTTGTTATATAGGTTCTTATACAGATTCTGCTATTATATAGGTTCTTATACATATTCTGCTATTATATAGTTACTTATACAGAGTATGCTATTATATAGGTTCGTATACATATTCTGCTATTATAAAGATTCTTATACAGATTATGCTATTATATCGGTTCTTATACATATTCTGCTATTATATAGATACTTATGCATATTCTGCTATTATATAGGTTCTTATACATATTCTGCTATTATATAGTTACTTATACATATTCTGCTATTACATAGGTTCTTATACATATTCTGCTATTATATAGGTTCTTATACAGATTCTGCTATTATATAGTTACTTGTACAGAGTATGCTATTATATAGGTTCTTATACATATTCTGCTATTATATAGGTTCTTATACAGATTATGCTATTATATAGGTTCTTATACAGATTACACTTTTATATAGGTTCTTATACATATTCTGCTATTATATAGGTTCTTATACATATTCTGCTGTTATATAGATACTTATATATTCTGCTATTATATAGGTTCTTATACATATTCTGCTATTATATAGATACTTGTACATATTCTGCTATTATATAGGTTCTTATACATATTCTGCTATTATATAGTTACTTATACATATTCTGCTATTACATAGGTTCTTATACATATTCTGCTATTATATAGGTTCTTATACAGATTCTGCTATTATATAGTTACTTGTACAGAGTATGCTATTATATAGGTTCTTATACATATTCTGCTATTATATAGGTTCTTATACATATTCTGCTGTTATATAGATACTTATATATTCTGCTATTATATAGGTTCTTATACATATTCTGCTATTATATAGATACTTGTACATATTCTGCTATTATATAGGTTCTTATACATATTCTGCTATTATATAGATACTTATACATATTCTGCTATTATATAGGTTCTTATACAGATTCTGCTATTATATAGTTACTTATACATATTCTGCTATTATATAGGTTCTTATACATATTCTGCTATTATATAGGTTCTTATACAGATTCTGCTATTATATAGGTTCTTATACATATTCTGCTATTATATAGGTTCTTATACATATTCTGCTATTATATAGGTTCTTATACATATTCTGCTATTATATAGGTTCTTATACATATTCTGCTATTATATAGGTACTTATACATATTCTGCTATTATATAGGTTCTTATACAGATTATGCTATTATATAGGTTCTTATACAGATTCTGCTATTATATAGTTACTTATACATATTCTGCTATTATATAGGTTCTTATACATATTCTGCTATTATATAGGTTCTTATACAGATTCTGCTATTATATAGGTACTTATACAGATTATGCTATTATATAGGTTCTTATACATATTCTGCTATTATATAGGTTCTTATACATATTCTGCTATTATATAGGTTCTTATACAGATTCTGCTATTATATAGGTTCTTATACAGATTCTGCTATTATATAGGTTCTTATACATATTCTGCTATTATATAGTTACTTATACAGATTATGCTATTATATAGGTTCGTATACATATTCTGCTATTATATAGATTCTTATACAGATTATGCTATTATATCGGTTCTTATACATATTCTGCTATTATATAGATACTTATACAGAGTATGCTATTATATAGGTTCTTATACATATTCTGCTATTATATAGATTCTTATACATATTCTGCTATTATATAGATACTTATACATATTCTGCTATTATATAGATACTTATACATATTCTGCTATTATATAGGTTCTTATACATATTCTGCTATTATATAGGTTCTTATACAGATTCTGCTATTATATAGTTACTTATACAGATTATGCTATTATATAGGTTCGTATACATATTCTGCTATTATATAGATTCTTATACAGATTATGCTATTATATCGGTTCTTATACATATTCTGCTATTATATAGATACTTATGCATATTCTGCTATTATATAGGTTCTTATACATATTCTGCTATTATATAGTTACTTATACATATTCTGCTATTATATAGGTTCTTATACAGATTCTGCTATTATATAGTTACTTGTACAGAGTATGCTATTATATAGGTTCTTATACATATTCTGCTATTATATAGGTTCTTATACAGATTATGCTATTACATAGGTTCTTATACATATTCTGCTATTATATAGGTTCTTATACAGATTCTGCTATTATATAGTTACTTGTACAGAGTATGCTATTATATAGGTTCTTATACATATTCTGCTATTATATAGGTTCTTATACATATTCTGCTATTATATAGTTACTTATACATATTCTGCTATTATATAGATACTTGTACATATTCTGCTATTATATAGGTTCTTATACATATTCTGCTGTTATATAGATACTTATATATTCTGCTATTATATAGGTTCTTATACATATTCTGCTATTATATAGGTTCTTATACATATTCTGCTATTATATAGGTTCTTATACATATTCTGCTGTTATATAGATACTTATATATTCTGCTATTATATAGGTTCTTATACATATTCTGCTATTATATAGATACTTATACATATTCTGCTATTATATAGATACTTATACATATTCTGCTATTATATAGGTTCTTATACATATTCTGCTGTTATATAGATACTTATATATTCTGCTATTATATAGGTTCTTATACATATTCTGCTATTATATAGATACTTATACATATTCTGCTATTATATAGGTTCTTATACAGATTCTGCTATTATATAGTTACTTATACATATTCTGCTATTATATAGGTTCTTGTACATATTCTGCTATTATATAGGTTCTTATACAGATTCTGCTATTATATAGTTACTTATACATATTCTGCTATTATATAGGTTCTTATACAGATTCTGCTATTATATAGGTACTTATACAGATTATGCTATTATATAGATACTTATACAGATTCTGCTATTATATAGTTACTTATACATATTCTGCTATTATATAGATACTTATACATATTCTGCTATTATATAGTTACTTATACAGATTCTGCTATTATATAGGTACTTATACAGATTATGCTATTATATAGGTACTTATACAGATTATGCTATTATATAGGTTCTTATACATATTCTGCTATTATATAGGTTCTTATACAGATTCTGCTATTATATAGGTTCTTATACAGATTCTGCTATTATATAGATACTTATACATATTCTGCTATTATATAGGTTCTTATAAAGATTCTGCTATTATATAGATACTTATACATATTCTGCTATTATATATATATACTAGCGACTTGCCCATCAAAAAATGACGGCAATAAAATTGTAAGGCAGGGAATGCTGTTTGCCACACAATGTACGGCTTTTAGTCCTCTGAGTACCTTCGGCGCTCATTGCGAGCCTCTCCCCTTGTGTACTTTTGCTCCTCTGAGCACCCTCGGCGCTCATTGTGAGCTCTGCGCTGAGCCCCTTTGGCAAAGCGAGTCTCTGCCCTGCTGTTTTTTTTTTTTTTACAATGGTAAAGAAAAGGAAAGAAAATCCCTTTGTAGTGGTGCACTCCTAGGAACCTACTATAATCAATAGTAGCCAATAAAACTTAGCTTTTAATAGATATTATAAAGCCAATGACAGTAATAAACGACGCTACAGCTGCCAAATAATAAATATATTAATACCTCTACTGGCTAAACTGCATTAATCATAACAACAACCAGATGATGGTTTTTTTTGTTTTTTTTTTTATAAATATATATTTTTTTATAATAATTAATTAATGAAATAATACATTTATATACTTTACCTATTTGTAATAAATATATACCACAATCAATATGCTAAAGAGCTAACAATCGCTGTTGCTTTTCCTGCAGCTTACAATGTACATTTGGACTGTTAGTGATGTGAGGAGAAAGTGTCAGCAATGTGGCAAGTGTGCAGTGTAAATAGGCTGAGTGCGCGAGGGCAAAGCGTTTGTTTAGTTGTGTAATGCGGTATTTCCCTTTCAAAGTGTTACAGGCCGTCATTTTTTCAGGCGATTTTTCAGTGCTACGGGTCTCACACTGTGAATTGTGTATTTGAGTTTTCTGTTGTTCTGTAGTCCCGTGGGTCGTAGGTATGATGCTTAATACGTGCTTATGGCGCTCATCTACACCAGCGATGTGAGCGCCTTCAGCGATCCCTGCCAAAGTTGTGCGGGTTGTAGGGATGATCGGCTATGGCGCTCATCCCACTAGCGCAGTGAGCGTCTTCGGCGCTCCCTGCCAAAGTCGTACGGGGTCGTAGGGATGAGCGGCTACGACGCTCAACTCCCCAGCGCAAGAAGCGCCTTTAGCGCTCCTTGCCTGGCCGCAATCGCGGCCCTCGCTTCACGACCGCGCAGTTTTAACGTTGCGTTACCAAAGTTTTTTGACAAGCCCGCGCTGCTGAGAACTATATATGTGATTATATACAGAGTCTTATATAAACTCTGTTATTGCTAGTTCTATCTCCCTACTACTAGATCCTGATGAAGCTTCTCCAGCTCAGTCTCTGAAATGTCTTTATTTCCTGACAGGTTTTATATAATTATCAGCTGCTTCCAAACTAAACAGGGTCTTGTAGTATTCTAAGAATACCTTAGAATAGAAAATGTCATCTGCCCCATTAGTCTAGTAAGTCTTTTCAGTATTGCTTGATTAAACGAATTGTTAATGATACAAATACTGATTTTGGTGCCTCTGGGTCCTGACGTAAGAATAAGAAGCCCTGACTATCTCCTATAGATAAGTGACCCCGTTATCTTCCCAAGGATTCGGTTCATCTGAGGAAATGTTCCTTCCCCGCTGGACTTTGGAACATTGTCTTTTCTACAAAGGCCTCTAGGTAAGAGGAGGTGTATGTACAGAATGTATGTAATTATATATATATATATATATATATATATATATATATATATATACAGTGGATATAAAAAGTCTACACACCCCTGTTAAAATGTCAGGTTTCTGTGCTGTAAAAAAATTAGACAAAGATAAAATATTTCAGAACTTTTTCCACCTTTAATGTGACCTATAAACTGTACAACTCAATTGAAATATAAACTGAAATATTTTAGGTGGAGGGAAGAAAAATAAAAAATAAAAATAATGTTTTTGCATAAGTCTGCACACCCTCTTATAACTGGGGATGTGGCTGTGTTCAGAATTAAGCAATCACATTCCAAATCGTGTTAAATAGGAGTCAGCATACACCTGCCATCATTTCAAGTGCCTCTGATTAACCCCAGATAAAGTTCAGCTGCTCTAGTTGGTCTTTCCTGAAATTTTCTTAGTCGCATCCCACAGCAAAAGCCATGGTCCACAGAAAGCTTCCAAAGCATCAGAGGGATCTCATTGTTAAAAGGTATCAGTCAGGAGAAGGGTACAAAAGAATTTCCAAGGCATTAGATATACCATGGAACACAGTGAAGTCATCATCAAGTGGAGAAAATATGGCACAACAGTGACATTACCAAGAACTGGAGCTCCCTCCAAAATTGATGAAAAGACGAGAAGAAAACCGGTCTGGGAGGCTACCAAGAGGCCTACAGCAACATTAAAGGAGCTGCAGAAATATCTGGCAAGTACTGGCTGTGTGGTACATGTGACAACAATCTCCCGTATTCGTCATATGTCTGGGCTATGCGGTAGAGTGGCAAGACGAAAGCCTTTTCTTACGAAGAAAACATCCAAGCCAGGCTACATTTTGCAAAAACACATCTGAAGTCTCCCAAAAGCATATGGCAAAAGGTGTTATGGTCTGATGAAACCAAGGTTGAACTTTTTGGCCATAATTCCAAAAGATATTTTTGGCGCAAAAACAGCACTGCGCATCACCAAAAGAACACCATACCCACAGTGAAGCATGGTGGTGGCAGCATCATGCTTTGGGGCTGTTTTTCTTCAGCTGGAACTGGGGCCTTAGTTAAGATAGAGGGAATTATGAACAGTTCCAAATACGAGTCAATATTGGCACAAAACCTTCAGGCTTCTGCTAGAAAGCTGAACATGAAGAAGAACTTCATCTGTCAGCAGGACAACGACACAAAGCATAGATCCAAATCAACAAAGGAATGGCTTCCCCAGAAGAAGATTAAAGTTTTGGAATGGCCCAGCCAGAGCCCAGACCTGAATCCCATTGAAAATCTGTGGGGTGATCTGAAGAGGGCTGTGCACAGGAGATGCCCTCGCAATCTGACAGATTTGGAGTGTTTTTGCAAAGAAGAGTGGGCAAATCTTGCCAAGTCAAAATGTGCCACGCTGATAGACTCATACCCAAAAAGACTGAGTGCTGTAATAAAATCACAAGGTGCTTCAACAAAGTATTAGTTTAAGGGTGTGCAGACTTATGCAACCATATTATTTTATTTTTATATTTTTTCTTCCCTCTACCTAAAAGATTTTGTTTTTCAATTGAGTTGTACAGTTTATAGGTCACATTAAAGGTGGAAAAAGTTCTGAAATGATTTATCTTTGTCTCATTTTTTTACAGCACAGAAACCTGACATTTTAACAGGGGTGTGTATACTTTTTATATCCACTGTATATATATATATATATATATATATATATATATATATATATATATATAAATCACCCTGAGGTGATCCAACCGACTTACATATATTTGTTGGATTTTTAATTGACCCCTACAAGCATTTATCTTGTAGATGGTGGACAAATTATCTATCTGGGCCCCTTTCTTTTCCTCTGCCCAGTTACAGGATATAGAGTGGTGATGAGACTTATGAACAACGGAATTATTGTGAATTGGTTCCCTTTGGTTTAAATGTAAATCAGATAAAAAGACAATTAACCGGACCTCTATGAATCCTGGTAACATAAAACATATTATAAATATATGTTCTGGACAACAGTGGAAATTTAATAAGAGGTTTTTGTTTCGTTTTTTTAGTGTGGGGGGGGGGGGGGGGGTCTGTTCTCTACCTGGGATATAAAACAACATAAGACATGTAGAGGAATTCTCCTCCCTGTAGCACAGTGCCCTCATTTCTTTTGCAATGTGTTTTGATTTGTACTTAACCCCTGTATAGCTCTACGGAATATGTTGGCATGTTACAAATAAAGGATAATAATAATAGTAACAGTAATAATAGCATGGGCTTGGTGTAGCCTTATGCATAGCCAATGGGAGTGGGCCACACGTGAAGCTTTCCAGGTTTGGAATTAAAGGACCCCACCCCAAAATCTCTTGAATTAAACTTTAATTTTCAGTTCTGCTTTATTGTGAACATCAACCATACATTTTATTTCACCTGATTTCTCACCTAGTAGGAAAACTGGATGCCGATTAGATTTCCATTCAGTTCTATTGAAAGTGCAAAGTACAACAGACACTACAAAGGCATGCAACATGATCACCATCGCATGTAAAGAAGCAATGGCCGGTCCCATATTAAATAGCTCAATATAATAATAAATCAACAGTAGAATATTTTTTTTTACTTTTGAAAAACATTTTTCCCTTATTTTTTCGACTGTCTTGTACATATAGGAGGAGCACGTTGTCCTTGAAGGGGTCACTGAAGTCACATCATTGCTGTCATGCATGTAAATACCCCAGGCACATACCCCACATAACCCATCATTGAATATCCAAGTGTGCAGAGTATATTTAAAGGGGACATGGAGCACACATTTGTTTTCCTGCCTTAAAGAGAAGCTGTAAGTTTCTTAAGCGATGTCAGGGTAAGATGCCCAAGGTTAAAGTATCAGAGACCATGGGCCGAGCATAATGCTTACGACTGAACATTTTGGTGAGAATCTCCCCCTTTTATATAAAAGTTTACACATAAGACAGATTGAGGCGACTTCGTACGATAATAACATTTTGTCATGTAATGCAAAGCAACATTAACTATTTTGGAGCGGTTTTGTGTATTTGTTTGTGTTTATTATCTATATTTCAATAAAATATAATTTAAAGAAGGCATGCTTTAAACACTAGCAAGTTCGTGATTTCCATTGAAACTGAAAGTGGCACAGTCTGTAGATTTCAGTGGCGCTCCAGGGTGACTCATACATCTATATATCTGCCCCAGATCTGCTTTTGAGAGCATCATTTTAAATAAATGAAAGAAAAAAGGCTGTATACACTTTTATACTTTTTCCAAGTTTTACTAGAATTTAGTCGGTGAGAAAAAAATAACAAACAAGACAGATCAAGAAAAATATTAGGCCTAGTGTCCACTGAAGCATGACCTTAACTGATAAACAGTTTTCGCTCTCACCAGGTGTTTCCAGCTAAACCTGGGTGGAGCAAAACTGTGTAATAGTTTGTTACCAATCACTGGCCTGTGTAGTCTTCACATTTCCAGGACTCCACTCTGCTTCCAGCAATCACAAGCTGCAGGACTCTTTCTCATTGTGTGTCTTTCTCCAGGTCAGACAAACTACAACCAATCAGTCCATAAGCAGCCCCGTCCCATACTCCAGAAGCGGTCTTAAATCAGAGCGCAGCTAAATATGGAGTAGGAAAGTTATCCCCTTAAGTCGTACTGAGGGAATAGAGCCTGTGGTTCACATATCCCCTTGGATAACTCTGTCACAGTATCTAGAGGGACCATATAGCTGGGGATGTGAAGGGTTAATCTCAATAGCAGTTGGAAAAAATATATTTCTGAATCATAAAACATCTCAGGATCCCCCAGACTGACAAATACTGGTCATGAGCTCAGACGCACAGAGCAGTCACATTGGCTCGGTTCTTACCGGTTATCTCTGTCTGTGTTAATGATTAGAGAGGTTCATATCAGGAAATTATGAATGTACAGGACATGACCGCCATTGTCAGTAATTTGGGAGACTGGCAGTAGCTTCATTTATAAAGAATATAAGACATCAATATAATCAGGAATAACTGTACTAGGATGTCACAGAGATGAGAGGCCGCCATCTCTCCACTCCAATCCAGATAAAGAGTTGGTCCCATAGACTTTATGGTAAGACAAAGTATTACATTTGTATTTGCACTTTAACCTAACCTTCTAAATAAACTAGGAAATTGCCTGTTAAAAATGACGGGAGTAAAATTGTAAGGCTAGCAATGCTGTTTGCCAGGCTATGGGCGCTCATTGCAAGCCTCTCCCCCTACATAGTTTAGTTGCAGCCCAAGTCTTGCGTGCCTCAACTGCTCACGTCGCAAAGCGTGACCGACGGCCCGTATATCCACAACTATTAGATAAGATGCATGCACCTCTTAAAGGGCCATTAGAGTGCCATAATAACACCAGGCATTAAGAACGTTCATACTCAACAATAAAATATTCATATATTCACCCTTTGAGGAAGTCGATGTTTCGGTGAAATGGCCATTAGGCAGTGGGTGGGAGGGTCCGATTTTCTCTGGTCTTAACTGAATATTGTGGTAAGATGCTGTGAGGTTAGGGCCATGTTATATTACAGTGGGTACAGCCTACAGCAGGGGTGGGCAAGTACGGTCCTGGAGGGCCACACACAGGCCTGGATTTGAGGATATCCCTGCTGAGCCCAGGTTGGTCAATCACTTCTCCCGTCATCCTGATTGCTGTGCACAGCAGGGATATAATCAAATCCAGGCTTGTGTGTGGCCCTCCAGGACCGTACTTTCCCACCCCTAGCCTACAGCATTAATGCAGTGTTAGACAAATAGTTATAGGACTCTATTTATTTGAGAACATATATCATTTAAAGAGGTATAGCCATTTTTTTAGAGAGTACTAGTTAGCCGCTCCTTTGCTGAGCCGATGTTGATGGCTGTATTGGCTACTCCTTTATCCTTATTGCACCTCGGATACAAATTGAATGTATTATTGCCTTCGTGCTTTACCTATATTTCACCTCATATTGTTTGTAACTATCCTTACTTGTATTCTACCAACAATTTGTTTCCTTCTGTTAGGGGCCAAGTGACAATCAGCTTTCTCCCTAGTTGTAGGTGTTTAGCCAGAAAGTGGGGTATCCCCATAGGTTGTGACCTTTTTTATATATACGGTATATATACACTGCTCAAAAAAATATAAAGGGAACACTAAATTAACACATCCTTGATCTGAACGAATTAAATATTCTTATGAAATACTTTGTTCTTTACATAGTTGAATGTGCTGACAACAAAATCACACAAAAATAAAAAAATGGAAATCACATTTTTCAACCCATGGAGGTCTGGATTTGGAGTCACCCCCATTATGAAAGTGGAAAAACACACTACAGGCTGATCCAACTTTGATGTAATGTCCTTAAAACAAGTCAACATGAGGCTCAGTAGTGTGTGTGGCCTCCACGTGCCTGTATGACCTCCCTACAACGCCTGGGCATGCTCCTGATGTGGTGGCGGATGGTCTCCTGAGGGATCTCCTCCAAGACCTGGACTAAAGCATCTGCCAACTCCTGGACAGTATGTGGTGCAACGTGACGTTGGTGGATGGAGCGAGACATGATGTCCCAGATGTGCTCAATTGGATTCCAAGTCTGGGGAACGGGCGGGCGAGTCCATAGCATCAATGCCTTTGTCTTGCAGGAACTGCTGATACGCTCCAGCCACATGAGGTCTAGCATTAGGAGGAACCCAGGGCCAACCACACTAGCATATGGTCTCACAAGGGGTCTGAGGATCTCATCTCGGTACCCTATTGGCAGTCAGGCTACTTCTGGCGAGCACATGGAGGGCTGTGTGGCCCCCCAAAGAAATGCCACCCCACACCATTACTGATCCACTGCCAAACCGGTCATGCTGGATGACGTTGCAGGCAGCAGAACGTTCTCCACGGCGTCTCCAGACCCTGTCACGTCGGTCACATGTGCTCTGTGTGAACCTGCTTTCACCTGTGAAGAGCACAGGGCGCCAGTGGCGAATCTGCCAATCTTGGTGTTCTCTGGCAAGTGCCAAACATACTGCACGGTGTTGGGCTGTAAGCACAACCCCCACCGGTGGATGTCGAGTCCTCATACCACCCTCATGGAGTCTGTTTCTGACCATTTGAGCAGACACATGCACATTTGTGACCTGCTGGAGGTCATTTTGCAGAGCTCTGGCAGTGCTCTTCATGTTCCACCTTGCACAAAGGCGGAGGTAGCGGTCCTGATGCTGGGTTGTTGCCCTCATACGGCCTCCTACACATCTCCTGATGTAGTGGCCTGTCTCCTGGTAGCGCCTCCATGCTCTGGACACTACGCTGACAGACACATCAAACCTTCTTGCCACAGCTCGCATTGATGTGCTCTCCTGGATGAGCTGCACTACCTGAGCCACTTGTGTGGGTTGTAGACTCTGTCTCATGCTACCACTAGAGTGAAAGCACCACCAGCATTAAAAAGTGACCAAAACATCAGCCAGAAAGCATAGGAACTGAGAAGTGGTCTGTGGTCACCACCTGCAGAATCACTCCTTTTTTGGGGGTGTCTTGCCAATTGCCCATAATTTCCACCTGTTGTCTATCCCATTTGCACAACAGCATGTGAAATTGATGGTCACTCAGTGTTGCTTCCTAAGTGGACAGTTTGATTTTACAGAAGTGTGATTGACTTGGAGTTACATTGTGTTGTTTAAGTGTTCCCTTTATTTTTTTGAGCAGTGTATAATATATATAAAAAAAAATTCTATTAGACGTGGTCTTACCAGTGGCTGATATTTGTTTATTTGTAACCAAATGGATACCTGGGTGAGACCTTTGATGGAGAGAAGATCCCACTGAAAGGTTGCCCCAGTGTTATTACATTGTAAGCTCTCACCACCACTAACATCCCCCAATGTATATGCTCATACGCCATCTTTCTTATTTATACAGCGTTCACGTGTATTGTACGCTTGCCCGGTGGAATCTGCATATAATGTAGAATAACAATGCGGCGCTTAACGTAGGATCACCCTCCAGGAGGCCAAATCAGGAAAGCAAATGAAGCAATGGAGAAAAATTCCATGTAACAAAAAGTAAGAGACTGTATTTATTATTATTTCATTTCTAAAAACATCTCCATCATTGCAACTTGTCCTTCAAGGAACATACAATAATAAAAAAGAAAATAAAAAGTTGCCTTTAGAGGGCTAAACCCGTCACATTGTGTCCCAGGCATCACTAGCCCCCAAATTATGGAACCATCACAGAATAAACAGCTTTTTATTAGGTGCTAAATTAGCTGGTTACAAAAATACATATTTAAATTTGTGCAAAAAATGTAAATATAGGAAAATTATATACTCTATTTGGTAACCGCAAAGCAATCTATAGTAAACCCAGCTTCCCCACTGCACACTCAGCGCTGTATACTAATCAAAGCAGCCCAAGATAATCCCACTGGCTCCACACACATGACGTCCTATACACACACATACAGTCATCTTGCACACACGGGTGTCCCCCGCACACACAGCACCCTGGACTTATTCCAGCCGCCATCATACACAACCCCTACTGCCTCTATACACACACAGCACCCTGTACTAATCAGGTCACCATGCTGTAACCCCCATCTGTACAGCTCCGCTACACACAGAGGAGCGGGTCGCACGCGTCATTTTCCTGCTCGCCGGACGGAGTATTTGCCCTTCTGTAACTGTGAGACGTAGATCTTTGTTTTGCTGCTGTCGCCGCGTCTCAGCCAGACCTCCCCGGTGCTCACGGCTGTGATGATCGCTCTAGGGAGAGGACGCCATCCATTATACATAAACACACTCAACAAATGCAGAAGGTTAGGTAGCAACTTGTGTCTATGCACATTTGTGTGGTCTTATCGGATTTGCCTTCGAATATGTAAATGTCTATCCATTGCACTACAAAATCGGATGCCATACATGCATAGGGCCTCATTCAATTGCGATATGGCCAATTGAATAGGGCTCTAAATAAGCACATAACATATTTTTTTTTAAATACGTTTTTAGTTAGTAAGCATCTATCCAAAAGCAAGGTCTTCACCAACTAAAAACTTCTTTAAAAAAAAAATACATGTTATGTGCTTATTTAGAGCCCTATTCAATTGGCCAAATTGCAATTGAATGAGGGCCATAATATCTATTATTTAATGCTCAAGAAAAGTTCTGAGACATATTAAACTGGTGCCGCTTGGACTTACTGTGACGGCGGCTCGTCTTTCATGTCGAGGATAATGGCCTCTCCTTTGGTAAAGCTCTCCCCCTCATAGTACAGGCAGCCGTCCTCACAGCGAGCGCTGAACTGCTGCTTCTCAACTTTGATTGCTAAGGAGAGGAGAACCAGTTTATTTCAGCAGAAAAAGAAATACACAAAGGCAAAGTCGTCACATATTGGTTATACCATAGGATTTCATTTGGTTACGGACTGGCAATAAAATATTCAAAGCCGATTTAAAATGTACACTTGAAATTTAGCTTTAAGAAAAGCAAATCTGCTGGAAGCCACAAACCCCTATAATATCCTGTACAGGAGGGGCTGGCATGCCCAGGAGGCTGTCCTAATTTTTATTCTGACCAATCTAAGTATGACATAGCCAGCCTGGAAAAATAGTTAAAGAACTGCATCAAAACCGGTTATGTTATCCTGCCCCACCCCCTGAACACCTGAAAGGGGTGGAGCAAAGCATATACACTATTAAAAAACACATTTTTATGTATAATATATATATATATATATATATATATATATATATATATATATATATATATATATATATATATATATATATATATATATATATATATATATATATATATATATATATATATATATATATACATATATATACACACACACACACACACATATATATATATACACACACACACCTGTAAGTTTTAAAAGCTACATTGGATTTTAATTCTTCAACAGACTTTATTATTAAAAAGGAGAAATGGTAAGATTAAGAGCACTAAATATTCACTAAGGTGTGACCTCTCAATTCTTTCCACCTCCTATATTGTTCTACAGAGGCGATTTATGAACTAAATAATAAAAAACATAGAGTATAGAACAAAATATATCCTATGCTATGTGTTAAAGCTGTGTAATACAGTTAGCATATGCCTGAAAGGCCTTAAGAGCCATGTAAATAGTGGTATTGGAGTTAAGTATGAGAATATATTGTAGACTCATTTGCATGTCACCACCCAGAGTGCAGTGCAATCACTTTCTGGGAATTCTGAGCAGGAAATACATTTCACACACACAAATCATAATAAGACCGGAGAAATGACTTTATAGCCCCAAGATAGTTCAGAGAATGTACCACACCTGGCCCAAAGAACTCACAATCTGATTTCCGCTTCTGTGGTGAAACTGCAGCCTTAGCCTGAAGCAAAAAACACAGACATTACATGGATTAGATTCATAGATTTGAATAAACAAACTAATAAATGACCTTAAATCAACAACATATAAAAGGATCGCTGTAGTTCAAGAAAAAAGGCACTTGTTGGTTAAACATGTAGCTGTAAACATCAAACATATATATATATATATATATATATATATATATATACACACACACATATAAACACACATGGGGGGGGGGGGGGTGAGTGAGGAGACTCTTTGATAATTAGACCGGACATGAAATGGAAACCAGACCCCACAGAGGCCAAGAAGGCAACATCCATCAATAGATGCAACCTCCGCTCTACAGAAACCTAGACCTTCCACCAATGTATCATGGATGCCTCCAGCAGTGGAGGCATTTTTTTTTTCTAATAAAAACTGACTTTCTGCTTCATTTTGCTCTTCAGCCCCAAGGCTGTCAAAACATGATTTTTAAACAGTTACATATTAATATGGGTCTTAAAAATGAATGTACAAAATATATCCAGCATTTACGTTCTTCAGAAGAGAGTATTGTAAAGTGGTGCATGTAACTACTAGGCTTAGAGGTGGTTTAAAAAAACAAAATAAAAATCAGTTCCAGGAGAGGAAGAAAAGAACTATGGAATTAGATAAGATCTCTGGTCGGTTCTATGGAAAGATTTCTAGTAGGACATCCCTCCTCCTCGGGCTACAGGCCAGCTAAAAAAGGAAGGAAGATGGAACTGCCCATAACAAGTGTAAGAATTACATTTATTGATAGAAAACAAAAATTAAACATTATGGGATTTTGCCCACGGCTTACATTACTGCTAATGTTAGTTTTTTTTTTACATTCTTTAATTACTTGGAGTTTTCCCAAACTACAGTGGTCTTAAAAAAAGGGACTGAGACCACCCCCCCCCCCCCAGAAGTTTATATAATTTTAAATATATATATATATATATATATATATATATATATATATATTAAAAAAAAACACACACACACACACACACACACCACAACAGCAATGCATTGCCCTAGCAGTTTTTCTCTACAGTAAATGATTTCGGAAATATTTAGAATTGATTTTGCAGCTCCTGTATGTAAGACTGAGTACTTTGTAACATTGCAGGTCTTTATTTTAGTCACTACAGACAAACAGCATGTAATCAGAATTAGCACAACAAAGCAGCTAATTAATATGCATGGTTTATTTTCCCTAGGTTTGATTCACTTTACGAAGAAAAAAAAAATGGATTCCTTTTTTCCCCCCTCTGCCATTATATGGTTTAGATGACACATAAGATTTGGTGCCAACTTAATGCCCCTTATAACATTAATTACCTTTTTAATGGCGGTCCAGTCTTCTAGTATATCCAGGTCACGCAGCATATACACAATGTACGGGCCTGGAAGTGTCATTAAGAAAAAGATCAAAACAATTTGGACAATGCGTAGTTACAAAAAAAATAAAAACATCACTTGGCCAGGCTGGTATTTTTCCCAGATATTATGAAAATGCGAGGGAGATCTGGAAGGCGTGGGAACAATAAATGGGATTCTGGGAATGGATGAGATGTTCTAACACAGAATATTTAACCTTTTCACTGACAGAATGGGCACAGGATGCATTTCAAACTAACTTGCTGCTTTGCAAGGTCAGTGAAAAGGTTAATCAGAAACATCTCAAAGGATAAAGCATAAATATTCAAGTTACAGGATAGATAGATATATATTATATTATATATATATGTATACACACACACACACACACAGTGGATATAAAAATCTACACACCCCTGTTAATATATGTCAGGTTTGTGTGCTGTAAACAAATGAAGAAGATAAATCATTTCAGAACTTTTTCCACCTTTAATGTGACCCATAAACTGTACAACTCAATTGAAAAACAAACTGAAATCTTTTAGGTAGAGGGAAGAAAAAATATAAAATAATATGGTTGCATAAGTCTGCACACCCTTAAACTAATACTTTGTTGAAGCACCTTGTGATTTTATTACAGCACTCAGTCTTTTTGGGTAGGAGTCTATCAGCATGGCACATTGTGACTTGGCAAGATTTGCCCACTCTTCTTTGCAAAAACACTCCAAATCTGTCAGATTGCGAGGGCATCTCCTGTGCACAGCCCTCTTCAGATCACCCCATAGATTTTCAATGGGATTCAGGTCTGGGCTCTGGCTGGGCCATTCCAAAACTTTAATCTTCTTCTGGTGAAGCCATTCCTTTGTTGATTTGGATGTATGCTTTGGGTCGTTGTCATGCTGAAAGATGAAGTTCCTCTTCATGTTCAGCTTTCTAGCAGAAGCCTGAAGGTTTTGTGCCAATATTGGCTGGTATTTGGAACTGTTCATAATTCCCTCTATCTTAACTAAGGCCCCAGTTCCAAAACCGCCCCAAAGCATGATGCTGCCACCACCATGCTTCACTGTGGGTATGGTGTTCTTTTGGTGATGTGCAGTGTTGTTTTTGCGCCAAACATATCTTTTGGAATTATGGCCTAAAAGTACAACCTTGGTTTCATCAGACCATAACACCTTTTCCCACATGCTTTTGGGAGACTTCAGATGTGTTTTTGCAAAATGTAGCCTGGCTTGGATGTTTTTCTTTGCAAGAAAAGGCTTTTGTCTTGCCACTCTACCCCATAGCCCAGACATATGAAGAATTCGGGAGATTGTTGTCACATGTACCACACAGCCAGTACTTGCCAGATATTCCTGCAGCTCCTTTAATGTTGCTGTAGGCCTCTTGGTAGCCTCCCAGACCGGTTTTCTTCTTGTCTTTTCATCAATTTTGGAGGGATCTCCAGTTCTTGGTAATGTCACTGTTGTGCCATATTTTCTCCACTTGATGATGACTGTCTTCACTGTGTTCCAGGGTATATCTAATGCCTTGGAAATTCTTTTGTACCCTTCTCCTGACTCATACTTTTAACAATGAGATCCCTCTGATGCTTTGGGAGCTCTCTGTGGACCATGGCTTTTGCTGTGGGATGCGACTAAGAACATTTCAGGAAAGACCAACTAGAGCAGCTGAACTTTATTTGGGGTTAATCAGAGGCACTTTAAATGATGGCAGGTGTATGCTGACTCGATTTGGAATGTGATTGCTTAATTCTGAACACAGCTACATCCCCAGTTATAAGAGGGTGTGCAGACTTATGCAACCACATTATTTTTATTTATTTTTTCTTCCCTCCACCTAAAAGATTTCAGTTTGTTTTTCAATTGAGTTGTACAGTTTATAGGTCACATTAAAAGGTGGAAAAAGTTCTGAAATTATTTATCTCGGTCTCATTTTTTTACAGCACAGAAACCTGACATTTTAACAGGGGTGTGTAGATATAGATATACATCTAGTCACCTGAGGAATTGACGAAACGCATTGGTGGCCCATGTATATGTTTGAGAGATACTGACAGAAGATTGGGAGTAGGATTTTTATGAGTACATTTAGATTTATTACACCTTTGGAGCCTGTGCTCTTTTCCTTTTTTGCTACAGAATAAAGGATACCAGACACCAAGGGGACTCTCTTCTTCTTTTCTGACCGGAAGGGATCCCACTTTTTGCGGTTACGTTTGGACCTAAATTCTTCATCCCACCACTCTGCAGGAAGAATAAAAAGCGTGAGAGTGACATACAGACGTCCATTTAACAACTTTTATATGCAAATATTCTTTACTGTAGGATTTCATACTCTTTTCTCAATGCTACTCTGAGGAGGGTGTGTCATATTTAAGGCAATGCTGTTTCAGCTGCCACATCACACACTGTGCAAATAGAAGCTTCCTGCACATCCAAAGTTTCCTCCCACAGCAGGAAAATGATCAGCAGAAAGATAAATGGCAGATCCCACTGCAGCATAATTGCAGACACAGATCCTCCCCTCCTGAGTCTGTAAGGGCCCGCCATACCTGAGGATATGTCTATACTCTGCCGATCCTCCTCCAGCCTCTGGATCCGCTCCAGCAGCTCACACTGCATGTTATCAAACAGGAGAACCTTCTCACTCTAAAGAGAAGAGACTGCAGGTGAATACCATATACCGTTATTATATGCTGCGGTTATACAGTGATGGTATGCTTAACAAGAGCATAAAACATATCTATTACTTTTATGCCATTAAAAAAAAAAAAAAAAAAATGGGTGGGGGGGCTGGATGACAGAGAGACCAGACTGATCTACTACAGGACATTTCACAAACCCTCTCTAGACTTCCTGTAACTCGGAGCTTTGTATCAGACTTCACTAAGACACACACTTCATATTGTACCATTGCGGCATTTCTTTATTGTAACTTTTCACAGTATTAAAAATTACTCCTTTGTGAACCAGAGGAATTATTTATTAATTGCAGGACTAGACCTCGTCCCACCTCTAAGTGTTGCTTCGCTCCCTGCAACTCGCACTCATATCGATTTTTGATGACATCCAGACAAAATCCCCTGTAGATACCTGCAAAAAAACAACAACAAATTAATAATAATAATAATAAGTATTAAAATCCTACAGAACTAGCGTGTTTCATACACACTCCTCCCACTCGTTTGTCAGAGGCTCTGTCCACTTAAGGTGGATTACTACAGTTACAGTTCCAACAATGATATACAAGCAGAGTGAGTGAGTGAGGAGATCAGACATGGTTTATTATTTTACACACCAGTAAAATGTCCATGCCCACCACGGATGGTTACCTGCTACTTCAATGCGGATTTTCATGTTCTTCTGTAGATCTGCTAATGGGTTGAGATATTCCATGGCTCTGCCTGAAGACACCTCCTCTAACTTGGCTTTCAATTGATTTAACCGTTCTTTAAATAACCTGTAAGGGAAACAATATGGGAATTAGAAACAAGGACAGTGCACCATGGTGGAAGAATGGGCACAGATATGAAGAAAAAGAAAGACACAAAGTAAGGAGCTAACATTCTGTGCAAATGTATCGAGATATCTAAATGATCAGCGTACGGGGACATAGACTGCGAGGCTTAAATCTGTCTCTCCCAACACAGGACCAAGGACCAAGCTACCCATCACTACAGGGTGACAGACAGAAAGGTGCAAGGAGTCTGTGGCTCCTACTCACTTCTCCTTCAGCTCTGAAAACTGCTTCTCCAACTGACACATCTCATCCAGGCACTCGTTCCTTCTCCTCTCACAGTCCAGGTCGTCCATGTCTGCAGAAAACAGAGTTATAGAATTAGAGGGACGCAGCTTTCACATTAACACACCAAGTGACCCCTTTATGTTCAAATTTATAAGGGAGTTCTCTACACTAACGCAACAGATCAATGGCCGATAATGTAAAGGGACAAAGCCTCATTAGATGGCTCCTCTAGAGAGTACTTACTACATACTGAACCGGGAACATTAGCACGGTGTGCCCACAAGATCAGTCCAGGGGGATGCTATGACCAATGTGATGTCATAGTATTGTATTATTTACACGTACCTCAGTCATTGGATGTGAACGGTCTTAGACGGATGCAGATCCGGTCCAACACAGAACTCTGTATATGTTATTCAGTCCAACGCTGGCAATTAGCTTAGAAATGAACATGGAACCCAGAAAATACTAAACCTGCATGAGACGCACCAGAGCTCTCCTCCTCCGAGTCGGACTGGCTGACGCTCTCCTCGCCATCACTTTCAGCTTCTTCTTGCCCATTCATCTCTGCAGCGGAGTCTGGCTCTGCCTCCATCTTGGGGGTTTGGATCCTGCAGGAGAAAAACAAAAAGGAGGCCACATACCAAAAATTATCAGGTAGTTATGGGATATTCACCAAGTAACCAATGCAGTTCAGACACAGATCCTGTAGCAGTCCAGGATTGTATCCATCTTAAAGGTCCACATTAGTTTAGGACAAACTTCAGTTTTGTAGTACGTACCACATTAGCAACAGTAGCATCTGGGTAGGCCAAGGCATAAAAAGTTGTTAAAATGACTTAGCCACTGCCTGATTCAAAGCTTCTACTCCTGATTCTAAATAATCTTCAGTACGTGTGCACAGCTCATTAGACATTCAGACAGGCAGGGGCAACACATGGAAATAGCCTGAGGTCAATTGATCATAACTTCATGAATTCAGCAGCACATTTTAACTTACATTGAAATTTTTAATTTTTTTGTATAGACTGCTTTCAAAGGCCCAAAGTAACGCTCTAGTGAGAGAAGGTATAAAATGATTAAATAAGAATCATTGAGATGGTAGTAAACATTATGCCTGAAAATGTATGAGCTTCCTGCTAGACAGAGCCACCTCCCCTCACTGAGCTCATAATGGCTGGATATCAGCAGTAGTCTGAGCTTTGACAGCTTTAATAAATAAATAAATAAAAAAAAAAATAAAAAAAAAATATATATATATATATATATATATATATATATATATATATATATATATATATATATATATATATATATATATATATATATATATATATATATATATAAAATGTGAACATTATTAATGACCAGTACATAATTACCGTGTCAGGGCACTAGCGCGATGCTCTTACAGAGGAGACCAACGTCCTATTGGATGACAGTGTCCCTTTAATCTGTGGTATCACAGTATTCTAGATCTTCAGGTTGCTATGGATATTAACCCTTCAAGTGTAAACTTTAAAATCACCTTACAATGTGAATTTAACCCTTTATCATCAGGGTTTTCCTCAACTCTCAAAATTACCATCCAAATTACAGTGAAATAACATATAAAATGTCCACTTCCACCCCCAGCTGCGCACATTATAGCAGGTGTGTACCCGGCATTAGATGTCCCATGTTATATCTACATTAAAGTCATATGGATTGTAAGTCTGCGAGTTTCTATCCTAAGTACTTTGGGAATTCAACATGGACATTGGATTCCTAGCTCAAAGACAGGGCCCTCCTTCCTTTGCTATATGTTACTCTGTATTTATCATAGTCTGAACCTAATTTATGTACAGCGCGTTAATAATAATAATAATATTAATATTGTTTATTTATAAGGAAGGTTTCTGGATGTTACTAGGTATATAATAATATGTGCATTATTATATTAAGAAGTACTTATAGGCTCAGATTTTAATACCGAAAAAAAAAAATCAAAAAAAAAAAAAAATCACACAAATAGTCCCTGTATGGGTCTACCCACTGTAGTGTATTTAGACAAAAAGACTTTGTAGGGCTGAATGTGCAGTTTAGTGGTCTAGCCTATCAGTGACAATCTCTCTGTAATATTCTGCTGAAACATGGTCCCTGATAGGCTAGGACAGTACACATCCAGCCCTATAGTATAGAGCCTGTATCTGCATATGCTGCAGACAGCAGACCCATGCAGGGACTAGGTTATGTACTTTTATTTTATAAAAAATTGCACAGAGTAAATAGATGATAAGCTAGTAA
Source organism: Discoglossus pictus (assembly GCA_027410445.1). NCBI lineage: Eukaryota > Metazoa > Chordata > Amphibia > Anura > Alytidae > Discoglossus > Discoglossus pictus. The sequence goes on from CM050175.1 coordinate 12,964,926, forward strand.
CACCCAGGAACCTTCCATGTCACTTGAAGCATCAGCACACACACACTTGTGTTAAATGTTAGTGGCTTGGATTAAGTGTTACTGCTTAGGGCTATTTTTTTTACGTCTTTCGGTATTTTGCGTTTAGGCGATTTTCGATTGTGAAGAAAAAAAAAAAAAAAACGGCAAAAATGCATCAAATTAAACTTGCACCCTGACTCACGGGACCCCTGCCTCTCCCACTGTGGTGTGTGCAAGGTAATTTGAGGCTTATTTGTTGTTTTATTCATGTCTTTTCAGTTTCGTGGTTCAGCCGTTAGTCGGTTTTTGGCGATGCGCACAGTGCATGTATGGGTTTCGGTCCCAAGTCCTACGGGTCGTAAGTCCTGCGTACTTCGACTGGTCGCCTCGCAGTACAATGAGCACCTTCTGTGCCCATTGCAGCCTACATCCTGCACAGTCCTCGCCTCATGAGGCTTACAGTTGCGGCCCTACGGCTCGCCTCGCAAAGCGTGACCAACATCCTAAGCATTGCGGACAGCCCCTCAGACCCACAAATATATAATATTCTCCACATTATACTAGATTATCCACCAATACTCGCCTAAAACTTCTACTGCTGGCTCCTAACTTGTTATACACAAGGGCTGGACAAATACCAGTCGCCAGGACGCCATGGTGACCAGAAACACAATCCTGGTGACATCAGTACAATATAAACATACTATAGATTTTGTGCTTTTTATTTCAATAATAAGAAAGAGGAACAGACTGAATAGAATGCAAAATCCTCATAATCATGAATATAGGAAGTAGTTTAATGAAGATCTGATCCGTTAAGGGTTTGGGAATTTAGATTGGTCCACGGTCAGTCCTTGGCTCCAGAAAGGTCTATATGATCCAGTAAGCCTTTACAGCACGTTTTATTAACAAATCCAATATTAAATAAAAAAAACACACAATACTTCTCTGTAGCGCATTGAATATTATCCCACAACTTCAGGTCACTATAGTTATGAAGCCTTAAAATGCATGTGTTTAACCCCTTATATTCAGGATTGTCATTAACAACTCTACATTACAGTCATGATTTCAATGTATAAGGTAATTCCATTAAATGTAATTTTATACCTCAGCCACACACACTAATTATATAGTGCGAGCCTCTCCACCCCCCACCACCACCCCCCACCACCTCTACGGGCCTCGCGATGAGCTTCCATGTGTCTCTTTTCCTCGCCCCCCCTCTCACCCCCGTGTCTCTTTTCCTCGCCCCCCCTCTCACCCCCGTGTCTCTTTTCCTCGCCCCCCCTCTCACCCCCGTGTCTCTTTTCCTCGCCCCCCCTCTCACCCCCGTGTCTCTTTTCCTCGCCCCCCCTCTCACCCCCCGTGTCTCTTTTCCTCGCCCCCCCCTCTCACCCCCGTGTCTCTTTTCCTCGCCCCCCCTCTCACCCCCGTGTCTCTTTTCCTCGCCCCCCTCTCACCCCCGTGTCTCTTTTCCTCGCCCCCCCTCTCACCCCCGTGTCTCTTTTCCTCGCCCCCCCTCTCACCCCCGTGTCTCTTTTCCTCGCCCCCCCTCTCACCCCCGTGTCTCTTTTCCTCGCCCCCCCCTCTCACCCCCGTGTCTCTTTTCCTCGCCCCCCCCTCTCACCCCCGTGTCTCTTTTCCTCGCCCCCCCCTCTCACCCCCGTGTCTCTTTTCCTCGCCCCCCCCCGTGTCTCTTTTCCTCGCCCCCCCCCTCACCCCCGTGTCTCTTTTCCTCGCCCCCCCTCTCACCCCCGTGTCTCTTTTCCTCGCCCCCCCTCTCACCCCCGTGTCTCTTTTCCTCGCCCCCCCCTCTCACCCCCGTGTCTCTTTTCCTCGCCCCCCCCTCTCACCCCCGTGTCTCTTTTCCTCGCCCCCCCCCTCTCACCCCCGTGTCTCTTTTCCTCGCCCCCCCTCTCACCCCCGTGTCTCTTTTCCTCGCCCCCCCTCTCACCCCCGTGTCTCTTTTCCTCGCCCCCCCGTGTCTCTTTTCCTCGCCCCCCCTCTCACCCCCGTGTCTCTTTTCCTCGCCCCCCCTCTCACCCCCGTGTCTCTTTTCCTCGCCCCCCCTCTCACCCCCGTGTCTCTTTTCCTCGCCCCCCCGTGTCTCTTTTCCTCGCCCCCCCTCTCACCCCCGTGTCTCTTTTCCTCGCCCCCCCTCTCACCCCCGTGTCTCTTTTCCTCGCCCCCCCTCTCACCCCCGTGTCTCTTTTCCTCGCCCCCCCTCTCACCCCCGTGTCTCTTTTCCTCGCCCCCCCTCTCACCCCCGTGTCTCTTTTCCTCGCCCCCCCCTCTCACCCCCGTGTCTCTTTTCCTCGCCCCCCCTCTCACCCCCGTGTCTCTTTTCCTCGCCCCCCCCTCACCCCCGTGTCTCTTTTCCTCGCCCCCCCTCTCACCCCCGTGTCTCTTTTCCTCGCCCCCCCCCCCTCACCCCCGTGTCTCTTTTCCTCGCCCCCCCCCCCTCACCCCTGTGTCTCTTTTCCTCGCCCCCCCCCTCACCCCTGTGTCTCTTTTCCTCGCCCCCCCCCTCACCCCTGTGTCTCTTTTCCTCGCCCCCCCCTCACCCCTGTGTCTCTTTTCCTCGCCCCCCCCCCCTCACCCCTGTGTCTCTTTTCCTCGTCCCCCCCCTCACCCCTGTGTCTCTTTGAGCTTATGTACCTAGCCAGACATAAAAGATTGAAAGAGTGATAGAAGCCCTCCATCGTACAGAAAATAACGGTGTGTGTGTGTGTATATATATATATATTACATTACACTACACACAATCTATATCAATTATACAAATTCATTTATAGCCAATATTAAAAGCAGATATCCCACATAAAATCCATATGAACGCTTTGCACACACACAATATTATTTATATACCCTGCACATTTAATTTCCTAACTACTCAACCACCGCCTAGCATTATAATGCATATAAAACACAAGTTTAACCCTTTACAGTTACCAATACTAACCCCTGCATAGGACTCCCCTCTGGGGCCATAATACACAAAGTGCATCAGATATCTACATTAACCCTTTACACACATATCTCTATACTGCGATGGACATTAACCCCTTAGCTCTCAGTCAGCCACATAAAGCAGGAGATTAACCCTTTGTGTCCATGCTGTATTAGATCCCACCTTATACATTAACCCTTTCACTGGCAGCACATGTAAATTAATCTTCTGCATATTATAAGACATGACCTATTCTACCCACACAAATCTCCTTTAACATGAATTGTATGACATAACATGTTTATAAACCATAATACTGCAGCAAGGGGTTATGGGTAATGCCTATTTACATATTAACTAGTCTTAAGGAAATATACCTTTAACCCTTTACACCCCTGCCAATCCCATCACAGTGCCTTATCTCACATACTCACCCTGTAATTCCTGTTCTGGCCCGCCCTCTTCGCTCCCACCCTCCTTTTTCCCGGTTTCATTCACTTTTCCTCTCCACTTTTCGAGCTCACCACTTCCAGTGACGTCACTAACTGTCCCCCCCACTTTCTCTCCGCTCTTCCCGGTTCGGTTAATACAGACGTGAGATCCGCCCAATTAGAAGCGGCCTCGCTAGGCAAGCGACCACTCAGAGAACGTGGTGGGCGGGACTTTTAAAATGAGAGATTAGTTGCTAAAACAATGCCCGGACCAATCAGCGTAGCGTTTACCATAGAGTGGTAAGTGTGGCCAGCTGGGTGGATGATAGAGTTCACATTCTAACACCAGCAAAGCATTGTGGGATGTTGGCGGAATGCAAGTTCTCAAATCAATTGTTATATAGGACTTGTTTGTATGTTTGTGAGAGCAAATAAAATTATTTGTATTGTGTTCACTGGTAGTACCCTATTATCCTTAGGAGCACCCTGTTATCATCCATTTGAATTTGGTACTTATCAATTATACCTGAGCCACCGTCCCTTTACTATTTATTGTGTTCATTGGTATATGATTTATCTATCTATTTCTCTATATATCATTATCTTTCTTTTGTTTAGTCGTTCAGTCGCGTCCGACTCTCCGTGACTCTATGGACTACAGCACTCCAGGTGCATCTCTCAGTCACTGCCCCTCTGAGCTCCATCAAGTTCATGTTCATTGCTTCAGTGACCTCATCTATCCATCTCCGCCTCTGTCATCCCCTTCTTCTTGTGCCTTCAATCTTTCCCAGCATCAGAGTCTTCTCTAGGAAATCCTGCCGTCTCATAAGATGGCCAAAATATTTGAGCTTCAGCCTCATGATCATACCTTCTAGTGAACAGTTTGTCTTGATTTCCTGTAGTATTGATTTATTGGATCTTCTTGCAGTCCAAGTAACTCTAAGCAGTCTTCTCCAACACCACAATTCAACAACATCAATTCTACAGCGCTCAGATTTCTTTATGGTCCAGCGCTCACATCTGTATGTTACTACTGGGAATACCATAGTTTGAACTAAGCTGACCTTTGTTGATAGTTTAATATCTTTACTTATTACTAGCTTGTCCAAGCTTGCCATAGCTTTCCTCCCCAGAAGCAAATGTCTTTTACTTTCATGGCTACAGTCACCAACTGCAGAGATCTTGAATCCAAAGAAAATAAAATCTGTCACTGACCCATCTATTTGCCAGGAAGTGAGATTGCCATGTGCCATGATCTTTGTCTTTTTAATGTTGAGCAGCAGGCCAGCTTTTGCACTCTCTTCTTTTACCCTCATCAATAGTTCCTTTAGTTCCTCCTCACTTTCAGCCATCAGAGTAGTATCACCGGCGTATCTGAGGTTGTTGATATTCCTTCCAGCAATATTGATTCCATCTTTGGATTCATCCAGTTCAGCCTTACGCATGATGTACTCTGCGTATAAGGTGAATAAATAAGGTGACAATATACAACCTTGTCGCACAACCTTTTCCAATCTTGAACCATTCTGTTGTCCCATGTTCGGTTCTGATCGTGGCTTCTTGGTCGTCATACAGATTCTTTAGGAGGAGGATGAGATGATCTGCCAGGTAAAGAGCATGTGTGGATGACCAGGGCATAGAAGTGTGGATGGGCAGGGGGATGGATGTGAAGATAGTTATTGGATGGATGTGGAGATAGTTATTGGATGGATGTGGAGATAGTTATTGGATGGATGTGGAGATAGTTATTGGATGGATGTGGAGATAGTTATTGGATGGATGTGGAGATAGTTATTGGATGGATGTGGAGATAGTTATTGGATGGATGTGTATGTTCTTTCAATATGAAAAACTTTATGTGTTACGCCTATCTTCGCAGCCACTAATGGCTTGCAGATATATTTGGCTTTTCATACACATCCATCCCCTAACTATCCCCCTGCCCATCCACACATCTATCCCCTGGCCATCTTCCAGCTACCTAAAAGATTTCAGTTTGTTTTTCAATTGAGTTGTACAGTTTATAGGTCACATTAAAGGTGGAAAAAGTTCTGAAATGATTTATCTTTGTCTCATTTTTTTACAGCACAGAAACCTGACATTTTAACAGGGGTGTGTAGACTTTTTATATCCACTGTATATATATATATATATATATATATATATATATATATATATATATATATATATCAACTTGTCTTTATACCTGGCCACCTTCCAATGTTCACTGGCCGCCTGAACACGTTAATTAAAGTTATTGTTCATGTCCCATACTACATGCTCATCCAGCTCTGCACTAATTTGAATAGAGTACATCTATAATGCAAATTTTACTGGTTTGTATAAAGTGTCAGACTCTCCTCATCCTTGAGGACCGGCAGATAAGCTCTCAGGGACCAGTCACGGTATTAGTCAGAACCACTGCTATATTATAATGTAGGATGATGGTTTGTGGGACTGGCTTTGTAGGGTTTACTTGCCCCTAGGCGAGGCATTGCTCTTTGTGGTTGTTGTACGCTTGGTAATTTCAATATTGCTTCAAAATAAATCATTTACATATTCACTATATACAGGACCACATTCAGTGCTCTCCTGGGGGTATGTTGGCTGTCCCACCCATACAAGAGTGTGTTCTAGCACCTGGATATTCAGATACATATCATTATTATGCTGAATGGGGCCATTTGCACAGTGATTAAGATAAAGGGACACAACCCCCCATTCAGGACTTCCCGGTATATACATTTATCCCACCTTCCTGGCACATGCCCTAAGGTCGGCCTGCGGTCCTATACAGAAACACAAAGACTGGGCGCTCACCAGTCCCTATCTGATTCTGAGACACCTCTACTTTAAACTGAAAAATCACCCTATCGTGGAACGGTTCCACTGAATAACATAGGAATAAGAGCAGCTGAGCGTCACCTTAGTATATGTGGCCTAAAGCTAAAGTTTTTATATATATCAGATGGAAGTGTGGGTGAGAAAGGAACAGGGCAAGGTCAGGAGGCTTTGTTAGATATTTGCATCTGACTAAAATTGCCACTACACCCTTCCCCCTCAGAGTAAGAAGGAAATCTGCTCTCCAGAAAAGTAAACACACATACAACTTCCACCAATGTATCATGGATGCCTCCAGGGTCCAACAAACGCATCACAATTTTATTTTTCTAATTAAAAATGTTACAACTTTATTTCCAGCTTAATTACGCTCTTAGGCGCAAAGTTTTTAAACATATATATTGTCATTGTACAGTGGTATGTTATGCTTCCTTGCTGTCCATAATCTTGTATCCTTTCACAAAGTGTTATATTTTTATTGAGCCCTCATTTACATTTAAAGTGCCACTGTAATATTGCAACACTAATAAATAGTTCCTAGCTTACTCATATTAGAGCTTATCAGCTTGTATCATTATTGGTGCAGTGTGATAAAACCCCTGCCTGGGATTAATAGATATTTTATCCACTGTTCTGTGATTTTCCTGTCTCTGTTGTAAAATTCCTTATCCAGATGCTATTAGTAGAGATACAACATCATGGCCGGCTTGTATTGTGTTATTTAGCACTTCTTAAAGACACATGGGAGGTTCCTGGAATTTACTAAGTATATAATATTCCTGTGTATTTATTTACTGTTATGTACTTTATATTAAGTGCTTATAAGCTGTTTTTTACTGCCTAAAATTCAACAAATAGTCCCTGTATGGGTCTGTCCACTGCAGCATATGCAGACACAGGCTCTGTAGTGCTAGGTATGCTGTGTCTTATACTAATCAATCGGTGACCATCTCTCTGCAACTTGGTGCTGAAATGTGGTCCCTTCATGGGACAGTAGATCCTGCCCATTCAATATATCATTATATGGGTGTAGAGAGATTCTCCTCCTACATTGTCTTCTACACATTTAAAATGTTCTTAAAATTATACCTATCTAATCTATCTATCTAGTGATAGAGTTATCCAAAGAGTTTATGTGAGTTTTCTTCCCCCAGTAGGACTGAAGGGGTTAACTTTCCTGTTCAGTCGATTAAATGCGCCTGTGCAGCCCTGATTTAAGACAGCTCCTGGAGTATGAGGCTGCTTATGGACTGATTGATGGCAGTTTGTCTGATCTGGAGAAAGACACACACAGTGAGACAGCCGCCGGCAGCTTTTGGACACTTGGAGCCAAGTGGAGACCTGGAAATTTTAAAGAATACAGGCCAGCGATTTGTAACAAACTATTGGACCATTTGTTTTTATTCACCCAGGGTTAGCTGGTTGAGAGCTGGTTACTGAGCATATGTTTGTATCACTGGCTAAATTCCAGTTAAACTTGGAAGAGTATCTCCAGCCTCTTGTATTGTGTCCTCCATCAATGTGTTGAAACATGGGTACAAACACAGAGGAGACTGGGGACTTGTCACAGTATATATATATATATATATATATATATATATATATATATATATATATAAAAAATGCTTTCTGAGACTCTAATGATAAATTCACAAGGCCTTTCACCTTTGCTTAAAAAAAGAACCCTTAGAGTTTGTTTTATCAGCTTTTTATTTCGGCTTCAGTAATACTGTACGGTGGAGAGTGAGACAGAGAGAGACAGCTGGGAGTGAAAAATGGAGTGAGATAAATAAATGATATAAATTATGTAAAAAAAAAAGAAATTACAGAAACTAAATTTGGTTATGTGCCTCTCCATTCTGGGATCAGCTTTAAAATACATATATAAGAGATAAGCAGCAATCAGGAGGCCAATAAGGCCAAGGCCTACGGTGACCTGGAACATGGATCTCCATGTTATATGTACATATAGACACACCATCCATATCACCCCTTGTTTTACACCTCTCTTATTTCTCTGTCTATATAATATACATTATATGGTTCTCCCCCAACCCGTATTGCCTTTCCGCCCCCACTCTGTGCCTCCCACCATATACCCCTAAAGTGCATGATAAATCTGTCACATGGCTATTTACTGAGCAAATGGATAAAATCACAGCTACAAAAAGCCTATAATAGGCCAAATTGAAGATTTAGTGTAAAAAAAAAACATAAATAAATTGGGACTTATGAAAAAGCCTGGGCATTTGCTATTTCTGGCTGTTATACCTGGCCATACTCACATCTATGAATGAATGAATATTATAATATAGTTCAACAAATACCTCTGTGGAGGAAAGTCCTCTGTAGCAAACAACGGGCCGAGCATGATCTAACTAAGTTCATAAAGGGTTTCTTATTTTATACAAGATTTAATTTCTTTCCCAATAACTCTTCATTAAGGTTTAGGGTTAAGATGGTGTTTTTTTGGCCACTGGTGGAAGGCGACTGCAGTATTACAGTGATAATGAAACGGGATGGACACTGGTCATGAATGGTTGTCTTGGAATTCAGATAGATACTGATGTTAAAAAGAGGAGAGGGGTTCTTAAAGGAGACTGGCAGAGAGGTTTAGGTAAGCAATAAATATATATTGATATAGACCCAGAGATGATCAGTAGTCACACATTTCAGCTAATAAATAAATACATCACAGAAGGTTTGACCCAGGGAGGTGCCACCAAGTCCTTTCCCAGCCCAAGAAGTCATATGCACCTCTAAAGGTGGTTACTATATTCCAAGAACTACTGGCTTTCCTATTGGTATAGGCAACTACTGGACTTGCCATTAAAATATTCAGTGACTTGCAAGTCCTTCAAGTCCTCACAGAGATCCAGTGTCAGCAGTGTGGTGTGGCATCAAGATATCTCGCACATAGCTTCTCAATGGAGCCTTGGTATTCCAAGTCCATAAAGTTATACAGATATATCAGTAGTGTTGTAGGGCGTCAGGGTGTCTTGCCCGTAGCTTCTCTATGGAGCCTTCATTTTCCAAGTCTATACACAGTTACAATATCAGCAGTGTCGTAGGGCGTCAGGGTATCTCGCCCTGAGCTCTTCTTTGAAGCCTCTGAAGAGCTGGCGGTTCCTCCGGTTCTCTGCCTCCTTCTGACTGTGGAATTTACCAGGTAACTTGTGGCCCTTATGAAGAAGAAAGGGTGAATCCAGGACAGCAAATGTGAAGCCGGCCATGTTCAACTCACAGGCCTGGGGTGGGAAGAAAATAAGAGTTAGATAAGGTGTGCCATGGACGGCCTGGGTCAAGCTCCACAGGCTTTCTTCATGAATGAATGACAGCAAAATGTTTTAGATTCAAAGCTGTTTTTCTATTAATAAATTACTTTTCTTACAAATATCCCTATTTTTTATTGGTACTCTAATTTCCTTCCATAATTATAATCTCTGCCGTGGCCCTTTAAGTATAGATAATATGGAGTTTTTATGACTTAAGCCTACAATTATCCTACCATAAGGATGGTAATCTTCCTTTCCTCTCCACCTGGCCCATCACACCTTCCTCTCCTCCAGGCCCCATTCTTTCCATAGGCCCATCCTCTAGTCCTTTATATCCAGGCCTATCTCCTTTCCTCTCCCCCAGGCCCTTCCCACCTTCCTCTCCCCCAGGCCCTTCCCACCTTCCTCTCCCCCCAGGCCCTCCCCACCTTCCTCTCCCCCAGGCCCTCCCCACCTTCCTCTCCCCCAGGCCCTTCCCACCTTCCTCTCCCCCAGGCCCTTCCCACCTTCCTCTCCCCCAGGCCCTTCCCACCTTCCTCTCCCCCAGGCCCTCCCCACCTTCCTCTCCCCCAGGCCCTCCCCACCTTCCTCTCCCCCAGGCCCTTCCCACCTTCCTCTCCCCCAGGCCCTTCCCACCTTCCTCTCCCCCAGGCCCTTCCCACCTTTCTCTCCCCCAGGCCCTCCCCACCTTCCACTCCCCCAGGCCCTTCCCACCTTCCTCTCCCCCAGGCCCTTCCCACCTTCCTCTCCCCCAGGCCCTTCCCACCTTTCTCTCCCCCAGGCCCTCCCCACCTTTCTCTCTCCCAGGCCCTCCCCACCTTTCTCTCCCCCAGGCCCTCCCCACCTTCCTCTCCCCCAGGCCCTCCCCACCTTCCTCTGCCCCAGGCCCTTCCCACCTTTCTCTCCCCCAGGCCCTCCCCACCTTTCTCTCCCCCAGGCCCTTCCCACCTTCCTCTCCTCCAGGCCCTTCCCACCTTTCTCTTCTCCAGGCCCATCCTCTATTACTTTCCATTCAACCCCCCCCCCCCCATTCTTCTCCTCCAGGCCCATCTCCCCCATTCCCCACTCTAGCCCATCTCCCCACTCTCCCTCTGTACCTGGCTGATCCGGTTGAACCCATATTGCTTGAAGCGCTCATCGTAGGCCGGGACCTCTGGGCCACCAATATAAAATGGTTCCCAAGGATACTTCCATTCCACCACATAGGCCACTCCTATACTGCCAGCTACCTTGATTTCAGGCAGATTCAACCAGCGAGAGTAGTTGGTTGGTGCTTGGCACTGTGGGCACAGCTCTTCATAGAAAGCCCGCACCTCGCCCACCTGGTACAAACGCAGCAGTTCTTCCTTTGCACCAGGCAGGCGGCGGGTATGTCGGATTTCAAAAGCAGGCACCACAAATACTGTACGTGGCTCAACACCGCCTGCAACCAGTGCCAAAAACCCTTCCCTTAGCCCCTCACTGGGCACCATATCAATGTCCACCACCATGGCAAACTCAACGTTTCCAATGCCAGTCCTAGCAACATTCCTCAGCAGATTGTTGGGGTACGAAGTGTTACCTGCGTAGTTAACAGCATTTATGCCCATACTTACTGCCTTTTCAAAGACAGCTTGGCACGAACGCAGCCGGGCAAATTCACCCCGGTCTTCCAGATCAGGAAAGGTAGCCAGATCCCCGGAATGGCATACCAGATGAAATGAAACCCTCTGCCTCACAAGTGGGCACAGTCGTGCCAGGGCATATACCAGCAAGGTGGCAAGCTTAGTTTGTGTAGCTCCAGGAGAGAAGAGCGCCAATGAGATCCTACCGTCCCATCTCTGTACCAACTCTTGCAAATGTCCCAGATTGCTTACACTGGCGTGAGATGCCAGAGCCACATCTGAGCGTGCCCAGTTGCCTTCTTCATGTGCTACCAGTGGTCTATAAATTCGATATTGCCCACTGGCATCCAAGACACCCCCTCCAGCCAGAGTATCTTTGAGGCGCTCCCTCTGCTCTCTCTGCCAGCGTGGCTCCTGGTGAGGGGTGCCCGCTGGCACCGGGTATGCAGAGCGCTGCTGTGGTCGCCCATGCAGGCTGGACAGGAGGGAGAGGTAAAGAAGCTGCAAAAGGGCAACAAGCAGCAGGGCGACCAACGCCACCCGGAAAAACGAGCAGCGTACTGCAGAGGGCATTGCCAGCTTGTTTATACACTACCTTTGTACTGAGCTACAGAGCTTGCAATCTACACCCATACCCTAACTCAATTTATACCATTATTTCAATTTCCACTTTTTAACCCCTTCCTGATTTCACACTGTATTAGATTAGCATCAACCCCTAACATTCTAATAATGAATGTTACTATAATTATAATTTAAATCTCACTTATATTCCTTATAAATGATATGTTCTCAGCACTATATCTTAATGCACCAGCCTTTCTAA